>JAAIUW010000253.1:0-39480 GCA_014851425.1 Senna tora | reverse complement strand
ACGGCGAAAATTGATGAATATGAAGTTTCCGAAACACTCATCGGTGAAACTGATTAACAAGAAAATCAAGTTTTCGAAATACTCACTGGCAAAAACTGATGATTTTCAAGTTTTCGAAACACTCATTGGCGAAAAATGATGAATATAAAGTTTTCGAAACACTCACCGGCGAAAATTGATTAACAAGAAAATCAAATTTTCAAAACACTCATTGGCGAAAACTGATGAATATCATGTTTTCGAAACACTCACCGGCGAAAACTGATGAAAATCAAGTTTTTGAAACACTCACCGGCGAAAACTGATGAAAGTCAAGTTTTCGAAACACTCATCGGCGAAAACTGATTAACAAGAAAATAAACTTTTCGAAACACTCATTGGTGAAAACTTCTGAATATCAAGTTTTGGAAACACTCACCGACGAAAACTAATTAACAAGAAAATCATGTTTTCGAAACACTCATTGCCGAAAACAGATGAATATCAGGTTTTCGAAACACTCATCGGCGAAAACTTATTAACAAGAACATCAAGTTTCGAAACATACATTGGATAAAACTGATGAACATCAAGTTTTCGAAACACTCACCGGCGTAAACAAATGAATATCAAGTTTTTGAAACACGCACCGTAGAAAACTGATCAATATCAAGTTTTCAAAACACTAATGGCAAAAACTGATTAACAAGAAAATCAAGTTTTCGATGCACTCATTGGCGAAAACTAATGAATATCATGTTTTCGAAACACTCACTGGCGAAAACTGATTAACAAGAAAATCATGTTTTAGAAACACTCAATGGCGAAAACTGATGAATATCAATTTTTCAAAATACTCCCCGACGAAAACTGATTAATATGATGTTTTCGAATCACTCATTGCCAAAAACTGATTAAGAAGAAAATCAAGTTTTCGAAACAATCAATGGCGAAAACTAAAGAAAATCATGTTTTCGAAACAGACACCGGCGAACACTGTTGAATATCAAGTTTTCGAAACACTCATCGGTGAACACTGATTAGCACGAAAATCATCTTTTTGAAAGACTCAATGGCGAAAACTGATAAATATGAAGTTTTGCAGCACTCACCGGTGAAAACTGAATAACCAGAAAATCAAGTTTTCGAAACACTCATTGGCGAAAACTAATGAATATCTAGCTTCCAAAACACTAATCGGCGAAAACTGATGAACATCAAGTTTTCGAAACACTCATTGGCGAAAACTGAATAACACGAAAATCAAGTTTTCGAAACAATCACTGGCGAAAACTGTTGAATATCAAGTTTTAAAAACATTCACCGGCGAAAACTGATGAATATCAAGTTTTCGAATCACTCATCGCCGGAAACTGATTAAAACGAAAATCAAGTTTTCGAAACACTCATTGGCGAAAACTGATGAATATCATGTTTTCAAAACACTCACCGGCGAAAACTGATGAATATCAAGTTTTCAAAAAAATCATCGGCGAAAACTAATTAACATGAAAATTAAGTTTTCGAAACACTCATTGGCGAACACTATTGAATAGCAAGTGTTCGAAACACTCACCGGCGAAAATTAATGAATATCAAGTTTTTGAAACACTCCACGGTGATAACTGGTTAACAAGAAAATTAAATTTTCGAAACACTCACCGGCGAAAACTGATGAATATCAAGTTTTAGAATCACTCATTAACGAAAACTAATGAATTAGAAAATGAAGCTTCCGAAACACTCGTTGGCAAATATTGATGAATATCATGTTTTCGAAACACTCACCAGCGAAAATTGATGAATATCAAGAATTCGAAACAATCATCAGCTAAAACTAATTACCAACAAAATCAATTTTTCGAAATACTCATTCGGGAAAACTGATGAATATCAAGTTTTCGAAAGAAACACAGGCGGAAATTGTTCAATATCAAGTTTTTGAAGTATTCATCGGCGAAAACTGATTAACAAGAACATCATGTTTTCGAAAGACTCATGGGCGAAAACTGATAAATATGAAGTTTTCGAAACACTCATCTGTGGAAACTGATTAACAAGAAAATCAAGTTTTCGAAACACTCATTGGCGAAAACTGAAGAATATCAAGTTTTCGAAACACTCATCGGCGACAAGTAATGAATATCAAGTTTTCGAAACACTCATCGGCGAAAACTGATGAATATCAAGTTTTCGAAACTCTCATCGGCAAAAAACTGATGGATATCATGTTTTCCAAACACTCATCGGTGAAAAATGATTAACAAGAAAACTATGTTTTGAAAACACTCATTGGGGAAAACTGATGAATATCAAGTTTTCGAAACACTCACCGGCGAAAACTGTTGAACATCAAGTTTTCGAAACACTCATCAGCGAAAATTGATTAAGAAGAAAATCAAGTTTTTGAAACACTCATTGGCGAAAACTGATTAATATCAAGTGTTCGAAACACTCACCGACGAAAACTAATTAACAAGAAAATCAAATTTTCGAAACACTCATCGGCGAAAACTGATAAACAAGAACATCAAGTTTTTGAAACACTCATTGGCGAAAACTGAGGAACATCAATTTTCGAAACAGTCACCGGCGAAAACTGATTAACAAGATAATCAAATTTTCGAAACACTCATTGGCGAAAACTGATGAATATCATGTTTTTGAAACATTCATCGATGAAAACTGATGAATATCAAGTTTCCGAAAGACTCATCGACGAAAATTGATGAAAATCAAGTTTTCAAAACACTCATCAGAGAAAACTGATTGACAAGAAAATCAAGTTTTTGAAACACTCATGGGCGAAAACTGATGAGTATCAAGTTTCCGAAACACTCATCGACAAAAACTGATTAACAAGAAAATCAAGTTTTCAAAACACTCATTGGTGAAAACTGATGAATATCAAGATTTCGAAACAATCACCGGCGAAAACTAATGAATATCAAGTTTTCGAAACACTCACCCGCGAAAACTGAACAATATCAAGTTTTCGAAACACTAATGGCGAAAACTGATTAACAAGAAAATCAAGTTTTCGAAGCACTCATTGGCAAAAACTGATGAATATCAAGTCTTCAAAACACTCACCGTTAAATACTGATTAACAAGAAAATCATGTTTTCGAAACACTGAATGGCGAAAACTAGTGAATATGAATTTTTTGAAACACGCACCGGCGAAAACTGATTAATATGATGTTTTCGAAACACATCAGCGAAAACTGATGAATATCAAGTTTCCGAAACACTAATCAGCGAAAACTGATGAATATCAAGTTTTCGAAACACTCATCAGCGAAAACTAATTAACAAGAAAATTAAGTTTTTGAAACACTCACTGGTGAGAAATGTTGAATATCAAGTTTTTAAGACATTTAACGGCGATAACTGATGAATATCAAGTTTTCGAAACACTCATCGGCGGAAATTGATTAACACGAAAATCAAGTTTTCGAGATACTCATTGGCGAAAACTAATGAATATCATGTTTTCGACGCACTCTCCAGCGAAAACTGATGAATCTTAAGTTTTCGAAACACTCATTGGCAAAAACTAATTAACAAGAAAATCAAGTTTTCGAAACACTCATTGGCGAAAAGTGATGAATAGCAAGTTTTCGAAACACTCACCGGCGAAAACTGTTGAATATCACGTTTTCGAAACACTAATCGGCGAAAACTGATTTACAAGACAAACAAGTTTTTGAAACACTCATTGGCGAAAACTGATGAATATCAATTTTTCGAAACACTCATCGGCGAAAACTGATTAAAAAGAAAATCATGATTTTGAAACACACATTGGCGATAGCTGATGAATATCTAGTTTCCGAAACACTCACCGGCGAAAACTGATGAATATCAAGTTTTCAAACACACATCGTCGAAAACTGATTAACAAGAAAATCAAGTTTTCGAAACACTCATTGACGAAAAATGAAGAATATGAAGTTTCCGAAACACTCACCGGCGAAAACTGATGAATATCAAGTTTTCGAAAGACTCATCGGCGAAACTGATGAACAAGAAAATCAAGTGTTCGAAACATTCATTGGCGAAAACTGATGAATATCAAGATTCCAAAACACTAATCAGCGAAAACTGATGAATATAAAGTTTTCGAAACACTCATCGGTGAAAATGATTAACAAGAAAATCAAGTTTTCGAAACACTCATTGCCGAAAACTGTTGAATATCTAGATTCCGAAACACTAATTGGCGAAAATTGATGAATATCAAGTTTAGGAAACACTTATCGGTGAAAACTAATTAACAAGAATAGCAAGTTTTCGAAACACTCACCAACGAAAACTGTTGAATATCAAGCTTTCGAAGCACTCATCGGTGAATACAGATTAACAAGAAAATAAAGTTTTCGAAACACTCATTGGCAAAAACTGATGGATATCAATTGATGAACGCGGCCTTGTCGCGAGGCCGACACTAATCAACTATTACTAGAAAGTGCAGCTAGTGGCACAACCTAGGTCGATTCTCTCTCGCGGAGCCTATGGAATCTAAGGACAAATATGCACAATTAACACAAAATGGGATGTCTTTGAGGCAATTTAACAAACACTTAGTGTGCAAAGGAACTAAATGGAATTAAATGCAACTAAATGAAACTAGAACTAACACTTTTTGGGATTTTCAATATTTAAAAAGCTAAAGAAAATTGAGGTGAATGAAATGAGATGAATATGCTTTGTTGGAGAATGCTTTGGGCTATCCTTGCTATCAAAAAGTGTGGAGTTAATCAATGGAAAGCCATTTCCTATGGTAATTTAGTGACCACTAAACCTAGGTAAATTAATTAGAGGATGCATAACCAACCGGACAATTAACAAGCCTAATCAAATACCATCAATGTAGCAAATGGGGAATTTAATATAGACTAGAATTCAACTCAACAGTTACCATTGTCATTAGAGTGACTTCCACAATGAATTAAAAATTACATTAAAATTCAACCAAATCCAATGTAATCAAAACCCACAATGGGAGAATCAAAACACAAATCACAAGTCTATATCAATTCCTAATATCCAACTACAACCAAGTTAAGTTCCACAACCATGGAACCACAATTAATACAAACCCATCAATATCAACAAGATAAAAATGAATCTATAAAGAGAAGTAGAAGGAAAACAAGAAAAACTCCCTATTGGATGCCATAGCTCAAGCCCTAATCATCCTCCTCCAAAGCATAAAAGATTTAGCCACTCATTGATGGGAGAAATGCTTCACCAAGCTCCTCCAACCCTTGCTTAGCCATGGATGATGATGGAAGTTGCTGGATATTCGTGTGAATGGGTGTGGAGAGTGGAGGAGATGAAGAGAAAATGGTGAGTGTGGCTGGAAATGTAGAGAGACTTGAGAGGATGAGAAGCTTGTACGATGAATGTGTTAGAATGTGAATTGGTTTTTCTCCAAATTAGGTTAAGGCCTCCAAAACATTAGAATATTCCCTCTAATACGACCTAGGATGCTCCCCTTGTGGTAAAATGCTGAGAAAGTGGGCCCACAATCCGTTTCAGCTCTTAAAGTCGCGAGAAAATCGTGCAGATCTGGTGTACCCGCTGGCACCGGGTGGATTACTTAAAACACGCGTTTTGCCTCTGAAACTGAAGTCCACCCGCTGGCAGCTTGCAAGGCTACCCGCTGGCAGCGGGCAGAACAATGCCATGGTCCCTAATTTGCCTCTAGGCTCCAATTCTTGCAACGGCTCGCTTTCCAGCTTCATTCTCGACCTGTAGCATTTGAATCATTGCTATTCCTCAAGCTGGTTGACCTACAAATCAACCAAAACAATTGTGAGGCTCTCAAGTTAATAAAACTAGAGAATTATAGCAATTTATTCAATAAAAACATGGAAATAGCAAGACTTTTATTTCAGTCCTTAAGTATCCTTGAATAACATTAAAATATGTATATTGACCCTATAAATCTAACAAAAGCTTGTCAAATGTCAAAAGATACAAGGGTAAACATCAGTATTATCATCAAGTTTCTGAAACACTAATTGGCGAAAACTTATGAATATCAAGTTTTCGAAACACTCATCGACGAAACTGATTAACAAGAAAATCAAGTTTTCGAAACACTCAATGGCGAAAATTGATGAATATCAAGTTCTCGAAACACTCACCGGTGAAAACTGATGAATATCAAGTTTTCGAAACCCTCATCGGCGAAAACTGATTAACAAGAAAATCAAGTTTTTGAAACACTCATTGGCGAAAACTGATGAATATCAAGTTTTCGAAACACTCACCGAAAAAACTTATGAATATCAAGTTTTTCAAACACTCATCGGCGAAAACTGATTAACAAGAAAATCAACTTTTCGAAACACTCATTACCGAAGAGTGATGAATAACAAGTTTTTGAAACACTCGTCAGTGAAAACTGATTAACAAGAAAATCAAGTTTTCGAAACACTCATTGGCGAAATCTGATCAAAATCAATTTTTCAAAACACTCACCGGAGAAAACTGATGAATATCAAGTTTTAGAAACTCTCATCGGCGAAAATTGATTAACAAGAAAATCAAGTTGTCAAAACACTCATTGGCCAAAACTGATGAATATCAAGTTTTCGAAACACTCATCGCAGAAATCTGATGAATATCATGTTTTCGAATCACTCATTGGCTAAAGCTGATGAAAATCAAGTTTCTGAAACACTCATCGGCGAAAACTGATTGACAAGAAAATCAAGTTTTTAAAGCACTCATTGGCGAAAACTGATGAAAATAATGTTTCTGAAACACTAACCGGCAAAAACTGATTAATATCAAGTTTTCGAAACACTCATCGGCGAAAACTGATTAACTAGAAAATCAAGTTTTCAAAACACCCATTGGCGAAAACTAATGAATATCAAGTTTTCGAAACACTGACTAGCGAAAGCTGATGAATATCATGTTTTTGGAACACTCATCGGCGAAAACTGATGAACAAGAAAATCAAGTTTTGGAAACACTCTTTGGCGAAAACTGATAAATATCAAGTTTTTGAAACACTCGCCGGCGAAAACTATTGAATATCAAGTTTTCGAAACACTTATCGGCGAAAACTGATCAATATCAAGTTTTTGAAACACTAATTGGCGAAAACTGATTAGCAACAAAATCAAATTTTCGAAAACTTATTGGCGAAAACTGATGAATATCAAGTTTCCGAAACACTAATCGGCGAAAACTGATTAATAAGAAAATCAGATTTTCAAAAAACTCATCGGCGAAAACTGAAGAATATCAAGTTTCCGAAACACTCTCCAGCGATAACTGATGAATATGAAGTTTTCGAAACACACATCGGCAAAAACTGATGAACAAGAAAATGAAGTTTTCGAAACACTCATCGGCGAAAATTGATTAACAAGAAAATCAAGTTTTCGAAACAATCATTGGCGAAAACTGATGAATATGTAGTTTTCGACACACTCACCGGCGAAAACTGATGATTATCAAGGTTTCGAAACACTCATCGGGGAAAACTGATTAACAAGAAAATCAAGTTTTCGAAACACTCATCGGCGAAAACTGAAGAATATAAAGTTTCGAAACACTCATCGTTGAAAATTGACGAATATAAAGTTTTCCAAACACTCATCCGCGAAAATTGTTTAACAAGAAAATCAAGTTTTTAAAATACTCATTAGTGAACACTGATGAATATCAAGTTTTCGACGCACTCACCGGCAAAAACTGATTCACAAGAAAATCAAGTCATCGAAACACTCATTAGCGAAAGCTTGAGAATATCAAGTTTCAGAAACACTCACCGGCGAAAAGTGATGAATATCAAGTTTTCGAAACACTCATCGACGAAAACTGATTAACAAGAAAATCAAGTTTTCGAAACACTTATTTGCGAAAGCTGAAGAATATCAAGTTTCCGAAACACTAATTGCCGATAACTGATGAATATCAAGTTTTCGACACACTCAATGGCGAAAACTAATTAACAAGAAAATCAAGTTATCGAAACACATTGGCAAAAACTTATGAATATCAAGTTTCCGAAACACTCACCAGCGAAAAGTGATGAATATCATGTTTTTGAAACACTCATCGGTGAAAACTGATTAACAAGAAAATCATGTTTTAGAAACACTCAACGGCAAAAACTTTAGAATATCAAGTTTTCGAAACACTCATCCGTGAAAATTCAAGAATATAAAGTTTTCGAAACACTCATTGGCGAAAACTGATTAACAAGAAAATCAAGTTTTCGAAATGCTCATTGGTGAAAACTGAAGAATGTCAAATTTCTGAAACACTCAACGACAGAAACTGATGAATATCAAGTTTTCGAAACACTCATCGGCGAAAACTAATGAATATCAAGTTTTCGAAACACTCATCGGCGAAAACTGATGAATATCAAGTTTTCGAAACACTCATCGGCGAAAATTAATTAACAAGAAAATCAAGTTTTCGAAACACTCATTGGCGAAAACTGATGAATATCAAGTTTTCGAAACACTCATCGGCGAAAACTGAAGAATATCAAGTTTTCGAAACACTCATCGACAAACACTCATTGGCGAAAACTGATGAATATCAAGTTTTTGAAACACTCATCGGTGAAAATTGATTAACAAGAAAATCAAGTTTTTGAAGTACTCATTGGCGAAAACTGCTGAATATCAAGTTTTCGAAACACTCACTGGCGAAAACTGATGAATATCGAGTTTTTGAAACACTCACCGGCAAAAACTGATTAACAAGAAAATCAAGTTTTCGAAACACTCGTTGGCGAAAATTGATGAATATCAAGTTTTTGAAACACTCGCTGGCGAAAATTGATGAATATAAAGTTTTCGAAACACTCTTCAGTGAAAACTGATTAACAAGAAACTCAAGTTTCCGAAACACTAATCGGCGGAAACTCATGAATATCAACTTTTCGACACACTCATCAACGAAAACAGATTGGCAAGAAATCCAAGTTTTCCAAACATTCATTGGTAAAAATTGATGAATATCAAATTTCCAAAACACTCACCGGCAAAAACTGATGAAGATCAAGTTTCCGAAACACTCATCGGCGAAAATTGATTAATGTCAAGTTTTGGAAACACTTATCGGCGAAAAGTGTAGAATATAAAGTTTTCGAAGCACTCATCGGCGAAAATTGATTAACAAGAAAAACAAGTTATCGAAACAATAATTGGCGAGAACTGATGAATATGAAGTTTTCGACACACTCATCGGTGAAAACTGATGAATACTAAGTTTTCGAAACACTAATCGGCGAAAACTGATTAACAAGAAAATCATGTTTTTGAAACACTCATTGGCGAAAACTGATGAATATGAAGATTCCGAAACACTAATTGGCAAAAACTGATGAATATCAAGTTTTCAAAACACTTATCGGTTAAAATTGATTAATAAGAAAATCATGATTTCGACTCACTCATTAATGAAAATTGAAGAATATCAAGTTTCCGAAACAATCACCGGCGAAAACCGTTGAATATCAGGTTTTCGAAACACTCATCGGCAAAAACTGATTAACAACAAAATCAAGTTTTCGATACATTCATTGGCGAAAACGGATGAATATCTAGTTTCCGAAACACTCATCGATGAAAACTGATTAACAAGAAAATCATGTTTTCGAAACACTTATTGGCGAAACTGATGAATATCAAGTTTCCGAAACACTAATCGGCGAAAACTGATGAATATCAAGTTTTCAACACACATCGGCGAAAACCGATTAATTAGAAAATCAAGTTTTCGAAACACTCATTGTCGAAATCTGATGAATATCAAGTTTTCGAAACACTCACCGGCAAAAACTGATGAATATCAAGTTTCCGAAACACTCATCGGCGAAAACTGATGAATATCAAGTTTTCGAAACACTCATCGGCTTAAAGTGATCAACTAGAATATCAAGTTTTCGAAACACTCATTTGCGAAAACTGATGAATATTAAGTTTTCCAAACACTCACCAGCGAAAACTGACTAACAAGAAAATCAAGTTTTCGAAACACTCACCGGTTGAAATTGATGAATATCAAATTTTCGAAACACTTATTGGCGAAAACTGATTAACAAGAAAATCAAGTTTTCGAAACACTCATTTGCGAAAACTGATGAATATCAAGTTTCTGAAACACGTATCGGCGAAAACTGATTAACAAGAAAATCAAGTTTTCGAAACACTCATTGGCGAAAACTGATGAATATCAAGTTTTCGAAACACTCATCGACAAAAACTGATGAATATCAAGTTTTCGAAACACTCATCGGCAAAAACTGATTAACAAGAAAATCAAGTTTTCGAAACACTCATTGGCGAAAACTGATGAATATCAAGTCTTCGAAATACTAATCGGCGAAAACTGATGAATATCATATTTCTGATAAACTTATCGGCGAAAACTGTTGAATATCAAGTTTTCGAAACACTCACTGGCGAATACTGATAAGTAAGAAAATCAAGTTTTCGAAACACACATTGGCGAGAACTAATGAATACCATGTTTCCGAAACACAAATCGGCAAAAACTAAGGAATATCAAGTTTTCAAAACATATCGGCGAAAACTGATGAACAAGAAAATCAAGTTTTCGAAATAGTCATTGGCAAAAACTGATGACTGTCAAGTATTCAAATCACTCACCAGCGAAAATTGATGAATATCAAGTTTTCGAAACACTCATCTGCGAAAACTGGTTAACATGAAAATCATGTTTTTGAAACACTCATTGGCGAAAACTGAAGAATATCAAGTTTTCGAAACACTCACCGGCGAAAATTAATGAATATCAAGTTTTTGAAATACTGATCAGGGAAAACTGATTAACAAGAAAATCAAGTTCTCGAAACACTCATTGGCGAAAACTGATGAATGTCAAGTTTTCGAAACACTCACCGGCGAAAACTGATAAATATCAAGCTTTCGAAACACTCATCGGTGACAACTTATTAACAAGAAAATCAAGTTTTTGAAACACTCATTAGCGAAAACTGATGAATATTAAGTTTCTGAAACACTCATCGGCGAAAACTGATGAATATCAAGTTTTTGAAACTCTCATCGGGGAAGACTGATTAACAAGAAAATCAAGTTTTCGAAACACATATTGGCGAAAACTGATGAATATCAAGTTTCCGAATCACTAATCGGCGAAAACTGATGAATGTCAAGTTTTCAAAACACATCGGCGATAACTGATTAACAAGAATAGCAAGATTTCGAAACACTCATTGGCGAAAACTAATGAATACCAAGTTTCCGAAACACTAATCGGCAAAAATTGAAGAATATCAAGTTTTCAAAACACATCGTCGAAACCTGATTAACAAGAAAATCAAGTTTTCGAAACACTCATTGGCAAAAGCTGATGAAAATCAATTTTTCAAAACACTCAACGACGAAAAATGATGAATATCAAGTTTTTGAAACCCTCATCGGCGAAAACTAATAAATAAGAAAACCAAGTTTTCGAAACACTCATCGGTGAAAACTGATGAATATCAAGTTTCCGAAACACTAATCGGGGAAAACTGATAAATATCATGTTTTCGAAACACTTATCGGCGAAAACTGATCAACAAGAAAATCAAGTTTTCGAAACACTCGTTGGCAAAAACTGAAAAATATCAAGTTTCTAAAACACTCACCTGCGAAAACTGATCAATATCAAGCTTTCAAAACACGCATCGGCGAAAACTTATTAACAAGAAAATCAAGTTTTCGAAACACTCATTGGCGAAAACTAATGAATATCAAGTTTTCGAAACACTAATCAGCGAAAACTGATCAATATCAAGTTTTTGAAACATTCATCGGCAAAAACTGATCAATAAGAAAATCATGTTTTCGAAACACTTATTGGCGAAAATTGATGAATATCAAGTTTCCGAACCAATAATCGAAGATAACTGATGAATTTCTAGTTTTCAAAACTCATTGGCGAAAACTCATTAACATGAAAATCAAGTTTTCGAAACACTCATTGACGAACACTGATGAATATCAATTTTTCAAAACAGTCACCGGCAAAACCTGATGAATATCAAGTTTTCGAAACACTAATCGGCGAAAACTAATTAACAAGAAAATCATGTTTTCGAAACACTCATTGGCGAAAACTGATGAATATCAAGTTTCTGAAACACTAATCGGCGAAAACTGATAAACAAAAAATCAAGTTTTTGAGACACTCATCGGCGGAAACTGATCAACAAGAAAATCAAGTTTTCGAAACATTCATTGGCGAAAGTTCATGAATATCATGTTTTCGAAACACTCATTGGCGAAAGTAGATGAATATCATGTTTTCGAAACACTAACCGCCGAAAACTGGTTAACAAGAAAATCAAGTTTTCGAAACACTCATTGGCGAAAATTCAGGAATATCAAATTTTCGACATACTCGCCGGTGAAAACTGATGAATATCAAGTTTTCGAAACACTCATCGGCGAAAACTGATTAACAAGAAAATCAAGTTTTCAAAACACTCTTTGGCAAAAACTAATGAATATAATGTTTTTGAAACACTAACCGGCAAAAACTGATGAATATCAAGTTTTCGAAACACTCATCAGCGAAAACTGATTAACAAGAAAATCAAGTTTTTGAAACACTCATTGGCGAAAACTGATGAATATCAAATTTTCGAAACACTTACCGGCGAAAACTGATGAATATCAAGTTTTCTAAACACTCATCGGCGAAAACTGATTAACTGAAAAATCAAGTTTTCGAAACACTCATTTTCGAAAACTGAAGAATATCAAGTTTCCGAAACACTCACCGGTGAAAACTGATGAATATCATGTTTTTGAAACACTCATAGGCGAAAACTGATTAAAAAGAAAATCAAGTTTTCGAAACACTCATTGGCGAAAACTGATGAATATCAAGTTTCCGAAACACTAATCGGCAAAAACTGATGAATATGAAGTTTTCAAAATACTCCTTGGCGAAAACTTATTAACAATAATATCAAGTTTTCGAAACTCTCATTGGCGAAAACTGATGAATATCAAGTTTTCGAAACACTCACTAGCGGAAACTAATGAATATCATGTTTTCGAAACACTCATCGGCAAAAACTAATTAACAAGAAAATCAAGTTTTCGGAACACTCATCGGCGAAAACTGATCAACAAGAAAATCAAGTTTTCGAAACACTCATTGACAAAAGTTGATGAATATCAAGTTTTTGAAACCCTCACCGCCGAAAATTGATTAACATGAAAATCAAGTTTTCGAAACACTTATTGGCAAAAATTGAGGAATATCAAGTTTCCGGCACACTCACCGGCGAAAACTGATGAATATCAAGTTTTCGAAACACTTATCGAAGAAAACTGATCAACAAGAAAATCATGTTTTCAAAACACTCATTGGCGAAAACTGATGAATATCTGGTTTCCGAAACACTCACCGGCAAAAACTGATGAATATCATGTTTTCGAAACACTGACCGGCGAAAACTGATGAATATCAACTTTCTGAAACACTCACGGGCGAAAACTAATGAATATAAAGTTTTCGAAACACTCATCGACGAAAACTGATTAACAAGAAAATTATGTTTTCCAAACATTCATCGGTGAAAACTGATCAACAAGAAAATTAAGTTTTCGAAACACTCATTGGCAAAAACTGATGAATATCAAGTTTTCGAAACACTCACCCGCGAAAACTGATTAACAAGAAAATCAAGTTCTCGAAACACTCATTGGCGAAAACTGTGGAATATCAAGTTTCTGACACACTCACCGGCGAAAACTGATGAATATCAAGATTATGAAACACTTATCGGCGAAAACTGATTAACAAGAAAATTAAGTTTTTGAAACACCAATGGGCGAACACTGATGAATATCATGTTTTTGAAACACTCATCGGCGAAAACTGATAAACAAGAAAATTAAGTTTTCGATACACTCATTAGCGAAAACTGATGAATATCAAGTTTTTGAAACACTCACCGGGGAAAACTGATGAATATCAAGTTTTCGAAACACTCATAGGCGAAAACTGATTCACAATAAAATCAAGTTTTCGAAACACTCATTGGAGAAAACCGATGAATATCATGTTTTCGAAATATTCACTGGCGAGAACTGATTAACAAGAAAATCAAGTTTTCGAAACACTGATTGGCGAAAACTTCTGAATATCAACTTCTCGAAACACTCACTGGCGACAATTAATTTAGAAGAAAGTCAAGTTTTCGAAACAGTCTTCGGCGAAAATTGAAGAATATCATGTTTCTGAAACACTCATCGACGATATCAGATGAATATCAAGTTTTTGAAACACTGATCGGCGAAAACTGATTTAGAAGAAAATCAAATTTTCAAAACACTCATTGGCAAAACCTGATGAATATCAACTTCTCGAAACACTCACTGGCGACAATTAATTTAGAAGAAAGTCAAGTTTTCGAAACAGTCTTCGGCGAAAATTGAAGAATATCATGTTTCTGAAACACTCATCGACGATAACTGATGAATATCAAGTTTCCGAAACACTGATCGGCGAAAACTGATTTAGAAGAAAATAAAGTTTTCGAAACGCTCATTGGCGAAAACTGATCAATATTAAGTTTTCGAAACACTCATTAGCGAAACCTGATCAACTAGAAAATCAAGTTTTCGAAACACTCATTTTCGAAGACTGAAGAATATCAAGTTTCCGAAACACTCACCGGCGAACACTGATGGGTATCAAGTTTTCGAAACACTCATCGGCAAATACTGATTAACAAGAAAATCAAGTTTTCGAAACACTCATTGGCGAAAACTGATGAATATCAAGTTTTCGAAACACTCACCGGCGAAAACTGATGAATATCAAGTTTTCGAAACACTCATCGACGAAAATTAATTAAGAAGAAAATCAAGTTTTCGAAACACTCATTGGCGAAAACTGATGAATATCAAGTTTTTGAAACACTCATCAGCAAAAACTAATGAATATCATGTTTTTGAAACACTCATCAGCGAAAACTGATGAACAAGAAAATCAAGTTTCCGAAACACTCATTGGCGAAAACTGACCAACAAGAAAATCAAGTTTCCGAAACACTCATTGGCGAAAATTGATGAATATCAAGTTTTCGAAACACTCACAAGCAAAAACTGAATAACAAGAAAATCAAGTTCTCGAAACACTCGTTGGCAAAAACTGTGGAATATCAAGTTTCTGACACACTCACCGGCGAAAACTGATGAATATCAAGATTAAGAAACACTTATCAGCTAAAACTGATTAAGAAGAAAATTAAATTTTTGAAACACTAATGGGCGAAAACAGATGAATATCAAGTTTTCGAAGCGCTCATCGGCGAAAACTGATGAATATCATGTTTTCGAAACACTCATCGACGAAAATTGTTTAACAAGAAAATTAAGTTTTCGAAACACTTATCGGCGAAAACTGATCAACAAGAAAATCAAGTTTTCGAAACACTCATTGGCGAAAGTTGATGTATATCAAGTTTTCGAAACACTCACCGGCGAAAACTGATTAACAAGAAAATCAAGTTTTCGAAACACTCATTGGCGAAAACTGATGAATATCAAGTTTTTGAAACACTCATCGGCGAAAACTAATGAATATCAAGTTTTTGAAACACTCATCGGCGAAAACTGATTAACAAGAAAATCAAGTTTTTGAAACACTCATTGGCGAAAATTGATGAATATCAAGTTTTCAAAACACTAACCGGCGAAAACTGATGAATATCAAGTTTTTGAAACACTCATTGGCGAAAACTGATTAACAAGAAAATCAAGTTTTCGAAACACTCACTGGCGAATATTGATCAACAAGAAAATGATGTTTTTGAAACACTCATTGCTGAAAATGGAAGAATATCTAGTTTTCGAAACACACACCGACGAAAACTGATCAATATCATGTTTTCAAAACACTAATGGCGAAAACTGATTAACAAGAAAATGAAGTTTTCGAAGCACTCATTGGCGAAAACAAATGAATATCAAGTTTTCGAAACACTCAGTGGCGAAAACTGATTAACAAGAAAATCATGTTTTAGAAACACTCAATGGCAAAAACTGATGAATATCAATTTTTCAAAATACTCCCCGACGAAAACTGATTAATATGAAGTTTTCGAACCACTCATCGCCGAAACTGATTAAAAAGAAAATCAAGTTTTCGAAACACTCATTGGCGAAAACTGATGAATATCAAGTTTTCAAAACACTCACCGGCGAAAATTGATGAATATCAAGATTTTGAAACACTCATCGGCGAAAACTAAATAACAAGAAAATCAACTTTTCGAAACACTCACCGGTGAACACTGATTAACAAGAAAATCAAGTTTTCAAAACAGTCTTTGGCGGGAACCGAAAAATATCAAGTTTCCGAAACACTCACCGGCGATAACTGATTAACCAGAAAATCATGTTTTTGAAAAACTCAACCGCGAAAACTGATGATCAAGAAAATCAAGTTTTCGAAACACTCATTGGCGAAAGTTGATGAGTATGAAGTTTTCGAAACACTCACCGCTGAAAACTGATTAACAGGAAAATGAAGTTTTCGAAATACTCTTCGGCGAAAACTGATTAACAAGAAAATAAAGTTTTTGAAACACTCATTGGTGAAAACTGATTAATATCAAGATTCCGAAACACTAATCGGCGAAAACTGATGAATCTCATGTTTTCGAAACACTCACCGGCGATAACTGATTAACCAGAAAATCAAGTTTTTGAAAAACTCAACCGCGAAAAATGATGATCAAGAAAATCAAGTTTTCGAAACACTCATTGGCGAAAGTTGATGACCATGTTTTCAAAAAACTCACCACCCAAAACTAATTAACAATAAAATCATGATTTTTGAACACTCATTTGCAAAAACTGATGAAAATAAAGTTTTTGAAACACTCACCGGCGAAAACTGATGAATATCAAGTTTTCGAAACACTCTTCGGCGAAAACTGATTAAAAAGATAATCAAGTTTTCGAAACACTCACTGGCAAAAACTAAAGAATATCAAGTTTTCGAAACACTAACTGATGAAAATTAATGAATATCATGTTTTTGAAGCACTCATTGGCAAAAACTGATTAACAAGAAAATTAAGTTTTCGAGACACTAATCGGCGAAAACTGATTAACAAGAAAATCAAGTTTTCGAAACATTCTTTGGCGAAAGTTAATGAATATCAGGTTTTCGAAACACTCAACGGCGAAAACTGATTAACAAAAAAATCATGTTTTCGAAACACTCATTGGTAAAAACTGATGAGTATCAAGTTTCCGAAACACTAATAGGCGAAAACTGATGAATATCAAGTTTTCGAAACATCGGCAAAAACTGATTAACACGAAAATCAAGTTCTCGAAACACTCACTGGCGAACGCTGATGAATATTAAGTTTTCGAAACACTCACCGGAGAAAACTGATGAATATCAAGTTTTCGAATCACTCATCGCCGAAAACTGATTAAAAATAAAACCAAGTTTTCAAAAACTCTAATCCGCGAGAACTGATGAAAATCAACTTTTCGAAACACTCATTGGCAAAAACTGATTAACACGAAAATCAAGTTTTCGAAATACTCACTGGCGAAAACTAATGAATGTCATGTTTCCAAAACACTAATCGGCGAAAACTGTTGAATATCAAGTTTTCGAAAGACTCATCGGCGAAAACGGATTAACACGAAAATCAAGTTTTCGAAACAATCATTGGCGAAAACTGAAGAAAATCAAGTTTTCGAAATAGTCACCGGTGAAAACTGTTGAATATCAAATTTTCGAAACACTCATCGGTGAACACTGATTAACAATAAAATCAAGTTTTCAACACACTCAATGGTGAAAATTAATGAATATAAAGTTTTCGAAACACTAACTGGAGAAAGTTGATTAACCAGAAAATCAAGATTTCGAAACATTCATTTGCGAAAACTGATGAATATCAAGTTTTCGAAACACTTACCGGCGAAAACTGATTAACAAGAAAATCAAGTTTTCGAAACACTCATTGGAAAAAATTGATGGATATCAAGTTTTCGAAACACTCACCGGCGAAATTTGATGAATATCTAGTTTTCGAAACACTCCTCGGCGAAAACTGATTAACAAGAAAATCAAGTTTTCGAAACACTCATTGGTGAAAACTAATGAATATCAAGTTTTGGAATCACTCATCGACGAAAACTAGGTAAAGAGAAAATCAAGCTTCCCAAACACTCATTGGCGAAAAGTAATGAATATCATGTTTTCGAAACACTCACCGGCGAAAACTGATGAATATCAAGTTTTCGAAACAATCATTAGCGAAAACTAATTAACAACAAAATCAAGTTTTCGAAACACTCATTGGGGAAAACTGATGAATATCATGTTTTCGAAACACTCACCGGCGAGAACTAATGAATATCAAGTTTTCGAAACCATCATCGGCGAAAACTGATTAACAATAACATCATGTTTTCGAAAGACTCATCGACGAAAACTGATTAAAAAGAAAATCAAGTTTTCGAAACACTCAGCGGCAAAAACTGATGAATATCAAGTTTTCGAAACACTCATCGGCGAAAACTAATTAACAAGAAAATCAAGTTTTCGAAATAGTCATTGGCGAAAACTAATGAATATCAAGTTTTCGAAACACTCACCGGCGAAAACTGATGAATATCAAATATTCGAAACACTCATCGGCGAAAACTGATTAACAAGAATATCATGTTTTCGAAACAATCATTGGCGAAAACTAATGAATATCAAGTTTTCGAAACACTCCTCAACGAAAACTGATTAACAAGAAAATCAAGTTTTCCAATCAATCATCGGCAAAAACTGATGAATACCAAGTTTTCGAAACACTCACGGGCGAAAACTAATGAATATCAAGTTTTTGAAACACTCATTGGTGAAAATTGATTAACAAGAAAATCAAGTTTTTGAAACACTCATTGGCGAGAACTTATAACTATCAAGTTTTCGAAACACTCACCGGTGAAAATTGATGAATATCAAGTTTTCAAAACACTCCCCGGCGAAAACTGATGAATATCAAGTGTTCGAAATAGTCACCGGCGAAAACTGATGAATATCAAGTTTTCGAAACACTCATCGATGAAAACTGATAAAAAAGAAAATCAAGTTTTTGAAACATTCATTCGCGAAAGCTGATGAATATCATGTTTTAGAAACACTGATTGGCGAAAACTGATGAATATCATGTTTTCAAAACACTCATTGATGAAAATAGGTCTATATCAAGTTTTTGAAACACTCATTGATGAAATCTGATTAAGAAGAAAATGAAGTTTTCGAAACACTCATTGGCGAAAATTGATGAATATCAAGTTTTCGAAACACTCACCGGCGAAAACTGATGAATATCAAGTTTTTGAAACACTCATCGACGAAAACTGATTAACAAGAATATCAAGTTTTCGAAACACTCATTGGCAAAAACTAATGAATATCATGTTTTTGAAACACTCACCGGCGAAAACTGATGAATATCAAGTTTTTGGAACACTCATCGACGAAAGCTGATTAAGAAATTCAGGTTTTCAAATTACTCAATGGCTAAAACTGATCAATATCAAGTTTTCGAAACCCTCATTGGCAAAAACTAATGAATATCAAGTTTTCGAAACACTAATCGGTGAAAACTGATGAATATCAAGTTTTCAAAACACTCATCGGCGAAAACTGATGAATATCAAGTTTTCAAAACACTCCCCGGCGAAAACTAATGAATATCAAGTTTTCGACATAGTCACCGGCGAAAACTGATGAATATCAAGTTTTCGAAACACTCACCGGCTAAAATTATTGAATATCAAGTTTTTGAAACACTCATCTGCGAAAACTGATCAATATCAAGTTTTCGAAACACTCATTGGCGAAAACTTTTGAATATCAACTTTTCGAAACACTAATCAACGAAAACTAATGAATATCAAGTTTTCGAAACACTCATCGGCGAAAACTGATTAACAAGAATGTCTAGTTTTTGAAACACTTATTGGCGAAAACTGATGAATATCATGTTTCCGAATCACTAATCGGCAAAAACTGATAAATATCAAGTTTTCGCAACACTCATCGCTGAAAATTGATTAACAAGTAAATCAAGCTTTCGAAACACTCATTGGCGAAAACTGATGAATATCTATTTTTCGAAACACTCATCGGTGAAAACTGATGAATATCAAGTTTTTGAAACACTCATTGGCGATAACTGATTAACAAGAAAATCAAATTATCGAAATACCCATTGGCGAAATGTAAAGAATATCCAGTTTTCGAAACACTGACAGACGAAAACTGATAAATATCAAGTTTTCGGAACACTCATCGGCGAAAATTGATTAACATGAAAATCAAGTTTTCGAAACACTCACCGGCGAAAACTATTGAATATCAAGTTTTCAAAACACTCATCGTTGAAAACCGATGAATATCATGTTTTCGAAGCACTAATCGGCGAAAACTGATGAATATCAAATTTCCGAAGCACTAATCGTCGAAAACAGCTGAATATCAAATTCTCGAAACACTCATCGGTGAAAACTGAATAACAAGAAAATCAAGTTTTCGAAACACTCTCTGGCGAAAACTGATGAATATCCAGTTTCCGGAACACTAATCGGCGAAAACTAATGAATATCAAGTTTTCGAAACACTCACCATCGAAAAATGATGAATATCAAGTTTTCGAAAGACGCATCGGCGAAAACTGATAAATATCAAATTTTCAAAACACTCATCCGCGAAAACTGATTAATAAGAAAATCAATTTTTCGAAAAGCTCATTGACGAAAACTGATGAATATCAAGTTTTTCAAACACTCACCGGCGAAAACTATTGAATATCAAGTTTTCGAAATACTCATTGGCGAAAACTGATCAATATCAAGTTTTCGAAACACTCATTGGCAAAAACTGATTAACAAGAAAATCAAGTTTTCAAAATACTCATCGGCAAAAATTAATGAATATTAAGTTTCCGAAACACTATTCATCAAAAACTGTTGAATATCAAGTTTTCGAAATACTCATCGGCGAAAATTGATTAACAAGAAAATCATGTTTTTGCAACACTCAATGGCGAAAACTTATGAATATCAACTTTCCGAAACACTAGTCGCTAAAAACTGATGAAAATTAAGTTTTCAAAACACTCATCGGCGAAAACTGATTAACAAGAAAATCAAGTTTTCGAAACAGTCATGGGCGAAAACTTATGAATATCAAGTTTTCGAAACACTCACCGGCGAAAACTGATGAATATCAAGTTTTCGAAATAGTCACCAGCGAAAACTGATGAATAACAAGTTTTCGAAACACTCATCGGTGAAAACTGATTAACAAGAAAATCAAGTTTTCGAAACACTCATTGGTGAAAACTGAAGAATATCAAGTTTTCGAAACACTCACAGGCGAAAATTAATGAATATCAAGTTTTCGAAACACTCATCGGTAAAAACGTATTAACAAGAAAATCATATTTTCGAAATACTTAATAGCGAAAAGAGATGAATATCAAGTTTTTGATATACTCACCAGCGCAAACTGATGAATAACTAGTTTACGAAATACTCATCGGTGAAAGCTGATCAACAAGAAAATCAAGTTTTCAAAGCACTCATTGGCGAAAACTAATGAATATTAAGTTTTCGAAACACTGACCGGCGAAAACTGATAAATATGAAGATTTCGGAACACTCATCGGCGAAAACTGATTAACAAGAAAATCAAGTTTTCAAAACACTAATTAGCGAAAACTGATGAATATCAAGTTTTCGAAACACTCACCGGCGAAAACTAATGAATATCAAGTTTTCGAAACACTCATCGGCGAAAATTGATCAATATCAAGTTTTCGAAACACTCATTGGCAAAAACTAATGAATATCAAGTTTTCGAAACACTCATCGGCGAAAACTAATGAATATCAAGTTTTCGAAACACTCACCTGCTGAAACTAATGAATATCATGTTTTCGAAACACTCATCGGCGAAAACTCTTCAATATCAAGTTTTCGAAACACTCATTGGTGAAAACTGATTAACAACAAAATCATGTTTTTGAAACACTCATTGGCAAAAACAAATCAATATCAAGTTTCCGAAACAATAATCGTGGAAAGTTGATGAATATCACGTTTTTGAAACACTCATCGGTGAAAACTGACTAACAAGAAAATCCAGTTTTCGAAACACTCATTGGCGAAAACTGATGAATATCAAGGTTTCGAAAGACTCACCGGCAAAAACTATTGAATAACATGTTTTCGAAACACTCATCGGCAAAAACTGATCAATATCAAGTTTTCGAAACACTCATTGGAGAAAACTGATTAACAACAAAATCAAGTTTTTGAAACGCTAATCGGCGAAAACTCATGAATATCAATTTTCCGAAACACTCATCGGCGAAAACTGATGAATATCAAGTTTTCGAAACACTCATCGGCGAAAACTGATTAACAAGAAAAGCAAGCCTTCGAAACACTCGTTGGCGAAAACTATTGAATATCTAGTTTTCGAAACACTCACCGATGAAAACTGATGAATATCAAGTTTTGAAACACTCATTGGTGAAAACTGATTAACAAGAAAATCAAATTTTCGAAATACCTATTGGAGAAAACTAATGAATATCAAGTTTTCGAAACACTGACCGGTGAAAACTGATGAATATCATGTTTTCGAAACACTCATCGGCGAAAACTGATTAACAAGAAAATCAAGTTTTCGAAACACTCATTGGCGAAAACTGATGATTATTAAGTTTTCGAAACACTCACTGGTGAAAACTAATGAATATCAAGTTTTCGAAACACTCACCGGCGAAAACTGATCAATATCAAATTTTTGAAACACTCATTGGCGAAAACTGATGAATATCAAGTTTTTGAAACACTCATCGGCGAAAACTGATGAATATCAAGTTTTTGAAACACTCAAGTTTTTGAAACACTCACCGGCGAAAACTTATGAATATCTAGTTTTCGAAACACTCATCGGCGAAAACTGATTAACAAGAAAATCAAGTTTTCGAAACACTCATTGGCAAAACCTGATGAATATCAAGTTTCCGAAACACTATTCAGCGAAACCTGATTAACAAGAAAATCAAGTTTTCAAAACACTTATTGTTGAAAACTGATGAATATCAAGTTTTCGACACACTTATCGACGAAAACTGATGATTTTCAAGTATTCGAAACACTCATCGACAAAAACAGATTAACAAGAAAATCAAGTTTTCAAAATAGTCATTGGCAAAAACTTATGACTATCAAGTTTTCGAAACACTCGCCGGCGAAAACTGATGAATATCAAGTTTTAGAAACACTCATCGGCAAAAACTGATTAACCAGAAAATCAAGTTTTCGAAACACTCATTGCGAAAACTGTTGAATATCAAGTTTCCGAAACACTAATCTATGAAAACTGACGAATATCAAGTTTTCGAAACAGCCAGCGGCGAAAACTGATGAATATCAAGTTTTTAAAACACTCATCGACGAAAACTGATGAATATCAAGTTTTCGAAACACTCGTTGGTAAAAACTGATTAACAAGAAAATCAAATTTTCAAAACAGGCATTGGCGAAAACTGATGAATATCAAGTTTCTCAAACCCTAATCGGGGAAAACTGATGAATATCAAGTTTTCGAAACACTCATTGGCGAAAACTGTGAAACAAGAAAATCAAGTTTTCGAACCACCCATTGGCAAAAACTAAGGAATATAAAGTTTTTGAAACACTCATTGGCGAAAACTGAAGAATATCAAGTTTTCTGAACACTCATCCGGGAAAACTGATTAACTAGAAAATCAAGTTTTCGAAACCCTCATTGGCGAAAACTAATGAATATCAAGTTTTCGAAACACTCACCGACAGAAACTATTGAATATCAAGTTTCCAAAACACTCATCGGCGAAAACGGATCAATTCTCGAAACACTAATTGGCCAAAACTGATTAACAAGAAAGTCAAGTTTTCGAAACACTCATTGGCGAAAACTAATGAATATCAAGATTCTGAAGCCCTAATCAGCGAAAACTGATGAATATCAAGATTCCAAAACACTGATCCGAGAAAACTGAAGAATATCAACTTTTCGAAACATTAATTGGCAGAAACTGATTGATATGAAAATGAAGTGTTCGAAACACTCATTGGTGAAAACTGATGAATATCAAGTTTTGAAACACTCACCGGCGAAAAACTAATGAATATAAAGTTTTTGAAACACTCACCGGCGAAAACTAATGAATATCAAGTTTTCGAAACACTCATCGGCAAAAACTAATTAACAAAAAATTCAAGTTTTCGAAACACTTAATTGCGAAAACTGTTGAATATTAAGTTTTCGAAACACTTACCTGTGAAAACTGATGAATATTAAGTTTTCGAAACAATCATTACCGATAACTGATTAACAAGAAAATCAAGTTTTCAAAAGACCCAGTGGTAAAAACTAACAATATAAAGTTTTTGAAACATTAACCAGGGAAAATTGATGAATATCAAGTTTTTTTCGAAACACTCATCGGCGAAAACTGATTAACAAGAAAATCAAGTTTTCGAAACACTTATTGGCGGAAACGGATGAATATCAAGTTTTCGAAACACTCAACGGCGAAAACTGATCAATATAAAATTTTTGAAACACTAATTGGCAAAAACTAATTAACAACAAAATCAAGTTTTCGAAAAACTCATTGGCGAAAACTGATGAATATCAAGTTTCTGAACACTGATGGGCAAAAACTGTTGAATATTATGATTTCGAAACACTCATCGGCGAAAACTGATTAACAAGAAAATCAAGTTTTTGAAACACTCATTGGCGAAAATGGATGAATATCAAATTTCTGAAACACTCATCGGTGAAAACTGATGAATATAAAGATTTCGAAACACTCATTGGCGAAAACTGATGAATATCAAGTTTTCGAAACACTCATCGGCGAAAACTGATGAATATGAAGTTATTGACACACTCACCGGAGAAAATGGATGAATATCAAGTTTTCGAAACATTAACAGAGGAAAATTGATGAATTTTAAGTTTTCGAAACACTCATCGGCGAAAACTGATTCACAAGGAAATCAAGTTTTCAAAACACTCATTTGCGAACACTAATGAATATCAAGTGTTCGAAACACTCATCGGCAAAAATTGATGAATATCAAGTTTTCGAAACACTCATTGGCAAAAACTGATTAACAAGAAAATCAAGTTTTCGAAACACTCATTGGCAAAAACTGATGAATATCAAGTTTTCGAAACACTAATCGGCGAAAACTGATGAGTATCATGTTTTCGAAACACTCACCAGCAAAAACTGATGAATATCAAGTTTTGAAACACTCATTGGCAAACACTGATTAACAAGAAAATCAAGGTTTTGAAACACTCATTGGCGAAAATTGATGAATATCAAGTTTCCGAAACACTAATCGGCGAAAACTGATGAATATCAAGTTTTCGAAACACTCATCGGCGAAAACTGATTAACAAGAAAATCAAGTTTCCGAAACACTCATTGGCAAAAACTGATGAATATCAAGTTTTCGAAACACTCACCGGCGAAAACTGATGAATATCAAGTTTTTGAAACACTCATCGGCGAAAACTGATGAAAATCAAGTTTTCAAAACACTCATCGGCAAAATCTGATTAACAAGAAGATCACTTTTTCAAAACACTCATTGGCGAAAACTGATGAATATAAAGTTTTCGAAACACTCACGGGCAAAAACTGATGAATATAAAGTTTTTGAAACAGTCACCAGCGAAAACTAATGAATATCAAGTTTTCGAAACACTCATTGGTGAAAACTGATGAATATCTTGTTTTCGAAACACTCACCGGCGAAAACTGATGAATATGAAGTTTTCGAAACACTCATTGGCGAAAACTGATTAACAAGAAAATCAAGTTTTCGAAACACCCTTTGGCGAAAACTAATGAATATCAAGTTTTCGAAACACTCACCGGCAAAAACTGATGATTATCAAGTTTTCGAAACACTCATCAGCGAAAACAGATCAACAAGAAAATCAAGATTTCGAAACACTCATCGGCGAAAACTGATGAATATCAAGTTTTCGAAACACTCACCGGCGAAAACTGATGAATATTAAGTTTTCGAAATACTCATCGGCGAAAACTGATCAATATCAAATTTTTGAAACACTAACTAGCGAAAATTGATTAACAAGAAAATCAAGTTTTTGAAACACTCATTGGCGAAAACTGATAAATATCAATTTTCCGAACACTAATCGGCGAAAAATGATGAATATCAAGTTTTCGAAACACTCATCGGCGAAAACTGGTTAACAAGAAAGTCAGGTTTCCGAAACACTCATTGGCGAAAACTGATAAATATCAAGTTTTCGAAACACTAATCGATGCAAACTGATGAATATCAAGTTATCGAAACACTCACCGGCGAAAACTGATGAATATCAAGTTTTTGAAACACTCATCGGCGAAAACTGATGAATATCAAGTTTTCAAAACACTCATCGGCAAAAACTGATTAACAATAAAATCACTTTTTCGAAACACTCTCCAGTGAAAACTATTGAGTATCAAGTCTTCGTAACACTCATCGGCGAAAACTGATCAATATCAAGATTACGAAACACTCATTGGCAAAAATTGATTAACAACAAAATCAAGTTTTTGAAACACTCATTGGCGAAAACTAATGAATATCAACTTTCCGACACACTAATCGGCGCAAACTGTTGAATGTCAAGTTTTCGAAACACTCATCGGCGAAAACTGATTAACAAGAAAATCAAGTTTTCGAAACAGTCATTGGCGAAAACTTATGACTATCAAGTTTTCGAAACACTCATCGGCGAAAACTGATTAATATCAAGTTTTCAAAACACTCCCCGGCGAAAACTGATTAATATCAAGTTTTCGACATATTTACTGGCCAAAACTAATGAATATCAAGTGTTCGAAACACTCATTGGCGAAAACTGATTAACAAAAAAATAAAGTTTTCGAAACACTCATTGGCGAAAACTGATGAATATAAAGTTTTCGAAAAAGTCACCGGCGAAAACTGATAAATATCAAGTTGTCAAAACACTGACTGGCGAAAACTGATGAATATCAAGTTTTTTAAACACTCATCGGCGAAAACTGATCAACAACAAAATCAAGTTTTCGAAACACTCATTGTTGAAAACTGATGAATATCTAGTTTTTAAAACACTCACCGGCGAAAAATAATGAATATGAAGTTTTCGAAACACCCGTTAGCGAAAACTATTGAATATCAAGTTTTCGACACACTGACCGGCGAAAACTAATAAATATCAAGATTTCGTAACACTCATCGGCGAAAACTGATTAACAAGAAAATCAAGTTTTCAAAACACTCATTCGCGAAAACTGATGAATATCAAGTTTTCGAAACACTCACCGGCGAAAACCGATGAATATAAAGTTTTCGAAACACTCACGGGCGAAAACTGATGAATATCAATTTTTCGAAACACTCACTGGAGAAAATTGATTAACAAGAATATCAAGTTTATGAAACACTCATTGGAGAAAATTGATGAATATCAAGTTTTTAAAACACTAATTGATGAAAACTGATTAACAAGAAAATCAAGTTTTCGAAACACTCATTGGCGAGAATTGATGAATATCAAGTTTTCGAAACACTCACCGGCAAAAATCGATGAATATCATGTTTTCGAAACACACGTCGACAAAAACTGATTAACAAGAAAATCAAGTTTTCGAAACACTCATTGGCGAAAACTGATGAATATCAAGATTTCGAAACACTCACCGGTGAAAACTGATTAACAAGAAAATCAAGTTTTCAAACCTGATGAATATCAAGTTTTCGAAACACTCACTGGCGAAAACTGATGAATATCAAGTTTTTGAAATACTCACGGTCGAAAACTGATGAATATCAAGTTTTCGAAACACTCACCAGCGAAAACTTATGAATATTAAGTTTTCGAAACACTCACCGCCAGAAACTGATCCATATCAAGTTTTCAAAACACTCATCGGCGAAAACTGATTAACAACAAAATGAAGTTTTCGAAACACTTATTGGCGAAAACTGATGAATATCAAGTATCCGAAACACTCACCGGCCAAAACGATTGAATATCAAGTTTTCGAAAAACGCATCGGTGAAAACTGATCAATATCAAGTTTTCGAAAAACTCATTGGCGAAAACTTATTAACAACAAAATAAAGTTTTAGAAACACTCATTGGCAAAAACTGATGAATATCAAGTTTCCGAAATACTAATTAGCGATAACTAATGCATATCAAGTTTTCGAAACACTCATCGGCGAAAACTAATGAATATCTAGTTTTCAAAACACTC
Source organism: Senna tora (assembly GCA_014851425.1). Lineage (NCBI taxonomy): Eukaryota > Viridiplantae > Streptophyta > Magnoliopsida > Fabales > Fabaceae > Senna > Senna tora. Next base: position 11,085 of record JAAIUW010000253.1, on the reverse strand, counting down.
ACCGGTAAAAACTTATGAATATCATGATTTTGAAACACTCATCGGCAAAAACTAATGAATATCAAGTTTTCGAAACACTCACCGGCGAAAACAGATGAATATCAAGTTTTCAAAACACTCATCAGCGAAAACTGATGACTATCAAATTTTTGAAACTCCCATCGGCGAAAACTGATTAACAAGAAAATCAAGTTTTCGAAATACTCACTGGCGAAAACTGATGAATATCAAGTTTCTGAAACACTAATCTGCGAAAACTGATGAATATCAAGTTTTTGAAACACTCATCGGCGAAAACTGATTAACAAGAAAATCAAGTTTTCGAAACACTCATTGGCAAAAATTGATGAATATCAAGTTTTCAAAACACTCATTGGCGAAAACTGAAGAATATCATGTTTTCGAAACACTCATCGATGAAAACTGATGAATATCAAGTTTTCGAAACACTCATCGGCGAAAACTGATTAACAAGAAAATCATATTTTCGAAACACTCATTGGCAAAAACTAATGAATATCAAGATTTCGAAACAATCTCTGGCGAAAACTGATGAATATCAAGTTTCCAAAACACTCACCGACGAAAACAGATGAATATCAAGTTTTCGTTTCACTCATCGGCAAAAACTGATGAATATCAAGTTTTCGAAACACTGATCGGCAAAAACTGATGAATATCAAGTTTTAGAAACACTCATTGGCGAAAACTGAGGAATATTAAGTTTTCGAAACACTAATCGGCGAAAACTGATGACAATCAAGTTTTCGAAACACTCATAAGCGAAAACAGATTAACAAGAAAATCAAGTTTTTGAAACACTCATTGGCGAAAACTGATGAGTATCAAGTTTTTGAAACACTCATCAGCGAAAACTGATAAATATCAAGTTTTCGGAACACTCATCTGCGAAAACTGATGAATATCAAGTTTCCGATACAGTCACCGGCAAAAACTGAGGAAAATCAATTTTTTAATACACTCATCGGCGAAAACTAATGAATATCAAGTTTTCAAAACACTCATCGGCGAAAACTGATTAACACGAAAATCAAGTTTTCGAAACACTCATCGATGAAAACTAATGAATATCAAGTTTTCGAAACACTCACTGGCGAAAATTATTCAAAATCAAGTTTTCGAAACACTCATCGGTGAAAAATGAACAATATCAAGTTTTCGAAACACTCATTGGCAAAAATTGATGAATATCAATTTTCCGAAAAACTAATCGAAGAAAACAGATGAATATCATGTTTTTGAAACACTCATAGGCGAAAACTGATTAACAAGAAAATCAAGTTTTCGAACACTCATTGGCGAAAACTGATGAATATCAGCTTTTCGAAACACTAATCAGCGAAAACTGATGAATATCAAGTTTTCGAAACACTCACTTGCGAAAACTTATGACTATCAAGTTTACAAAAACACTCACCGGCGAAAACTGTTGTATATCAAGTTTTCAAAACACTCCCTGCCGAACACTAATGAATATCAAGTTTTAGAAATAGTCACTGGCGAAAACTGATGAATATCAACTTTTCGAAACACTCATCGGCGAAAACTGATTAACAAATTAATCAAGTTTTCGAAACACTCATTGGCGAAAACTGATGAATATCAAGTTTTCGAAACACTCACCGGCGAAATCTGATTTACAAGAAAATGAAGTTTTTGAAACACTCATTGGTGAAGACTGATGAATATCTAGTTTTTAAAACACTCACCGGTGAAAAATGATGAATATCAAGTTTTCGAAACACTCACCGGCGAAAACTGATGAATATCAAGTTTTCGATACACTCATCGGCGAAAACTTATTAACATGAAAATCAAGTTTTCCAAATACGCACCGGCCAAAATTGATTAACAAGAAAATCAAGTTTTTGAAACACTCATTGGCGAAAACTGATGAATATCAAGTTTCCGAAACACTAATCGGCGAAAACTGATGAATATCAAGTTTTCGAAACATTCATCGGTGAAAACTGATGAATATCAAGTTTTCGAAACACCCATTGGTAAAAACAGATTAACACGAAAAACAAGACTTCGAAACACTCATTGGCGAAAACTTATGAATATCAAGTTTTCGAAACACTCACCCGTAAAAACTGATGAATATCAAGTTTTCGAAACACACATCGACGTAAACTGATTCATAAGAAATTCAAGTTTTCGAAACACTCATTGGCGAAAACTGATGAATATCTAGATTTCGAAACATTCACCGGGGAAAACCGATGAATATCAAGTTTTGAAAACACTCATCCGCGAAAACTGATTAACAAGCAAATCAAGTTTTCGAAACACTCCTTGGTAAAAATTGATGAATATCAAGTTTCCGAAACAATAATCGGCAAAAACTGATGAATATGAAGTCTTCGAAACACTTATCGACGAAAAATGATTAACAAGAAAATCAAGTTTTCAAAACACTCATTGTTCAATATCGACGAATATCAAGTTTCCGAAACACTAATCGGCGAAAATTGATAAATTTCAAGTATTCGAAACACTCATTGGTGAAAACTGATTAGCATGAAAATCAAGTTTTCAAAACAGTCATTGGCAAAAACTTATGACGATACAGTTTTCGAAACACTCGCCGGTGAAAACTGATGAATTTCAAGCTTTCGAAACACTCATTAGTAAACACTGATGAATATCAAGTTTTCGAAACACACATCCGCGTAACCTGATTCATAAGAAATTCAAGTTTTCGAAACACTCATTGGCGAAAACTGATGAATATCAAGTTTTTGAAACAATCGCCGACGAATAATATTGAATATCAAGTTTTCGAAACACTCGTCAGTCAAAACTGAAAAATATCAAGTTTTCGAAACACTCATTGGCAGAAACTGATGAATATCAAGTTTCCGAAACACTAATCGGCGAAAACTAATGAATATTAAGTTTTCGAAACACTCATCGGCGAAAACTGATTAACAAGAAAATCAAGTCTTCAAAACACTAATTTGGGAAAACTGATGAATATTATGTTTCCTAAAAACTAATCGCCAAAAAATGATGAATATCATGTTTTCGAAACACTCATCGGCGAAATCTGATTAGCAAGAAAATCAACTTTTCGAAACATTCTTTTGCGAAAACTGATGAATATCAAGATCTGGAAACACTAATTGGCGAAAACTGATGCAAAGCAACTTTTCGAAACACTCATCGGCGAAAACTGATGAATATCAAGTTTTCGAAACTTTCATTGGCGAAATCTGATGAATATGAAGTTTTCAAAACACTGACCGGCGAAAACTATTGAATATCAAGTTTTCGAAACACTCATCGGTGAAAACTGATCTATATCAAGTTTTTGAAACACACATTGGCGAAAACTGATAAACAAGAAAATCAAGTTTTCAAAATACTCATTGGCGAAAACTGATGAATATCAAGTTTCCGAAACACTAATCAGCGAAAACTGATGAATATCAAGTTTTCGAAACACTCATCGGCCTGATTACAAGAAAATCAAGTTTTCGAAATACTCATAGGTGAAGACTGATGAATATCATGTTCCCGAAACACTAATCGACGAAAACTGATGAATATCAAGTTTTCGAAACACTGATCGGCGAAAACAGATAAATAAGAAAATTAAGTTTTCGAAACACTCATTGGCGAAAACTGATGAATATCAAGTTTTCGAAATACTCACCGGCAAAAACTGATGAATATCAAGTTATCGAAACACTCATCGGTAAAAACTGATTATCAAGAAAATCAAGTTTTCGAAACACTCATTGGCGAAAACAGATGAATATCAAGTTTTCGAAACACTCATCGGCGAAAACTGATGAATATTAAGTTTTCGAAACACTCATCGTCGAAAAGTAATGAATATCAAGTTTCCGAAACACTAATCGGCGAAAACTGATGAATATAATATTTCTGAAACACTCATTGACCAAAACAGATGAATATCAAGTTTTCGAAACACTCATCGGCGAAAACTGATGAATATCAAGTTTTCGACATAGTCACTGTAACATCGGCCTTTTTCAGTTAATGGAATAATTGTTTGTCAACTAAATCTAACTTAATGCTTGTGCTTGACATTGTTTGTTGCATTTAGAAAGCATATAGAAATGCATTATTCTAAGAAAAGAGGATGGGAAGGACCTAAAAGATAGAGACTAAACTGAAAGGAAAAAGTAGTGTGTGAGGGTGAGAAGTGAATTTTCTCCCTAAGAGGTTGGTGACACCTCTTGTAAGCTAAGGAGCAAGCACACACACACACACTAACCATTTTTCCACCAACCTAGAGAGAGAGTTAGAGAGAAGGGAGAGCACTCAAGAGGAGGATTCAAGCTTGGAATCCCATTCGGGCAAAATCAAACTGTAGAATTGAAGCTAAACACCAACTGAACAAGAATCTAGCTTCAGATTAAGGTAATCAAACTACCAACCTCTCACTTTTTCAGATTAAAGTTTTCAAGGAAATGGCCAAAACCTAGCTTTTAAATTTTGGGCCATTTAAGAGGAAAAACCTGCTTCCTTGTGTTTTATGGAATTAGATGGATGTTAAATGATGATTAGCATGTCTGGATTTAGCTGAAAATTAGATAATCTAGAAGGGTTTTGGAAATGGGTATGGGTTTGAGAGAAAACCATGATTTGAGCTAGTTTAATCTTGTTTCTGGACAAGTTTTTCATGGGTTTTGATGCATAAATAATAGGGAATAAGTTCCACTTTTGTTTTTCAAGTTTTGGGGCTATAATTTGGACAAAATGATGCTTTTAAAAACATTTCCGCCCCGTATCAACCGGCTGATAGCTAGAACAACCGGCTGATGCGTTCATAAATTTCCAGAAAATTTTCCAGATTTAGAACAGCCGGCTGATAGCCAAGAACAGCCGACTGATAGGTGCAATTTTTCCAGAAATGTTCATGTTTTTGCCCAGAAACGTTCATATTTTACCCAGAAAATTCCAGATTTGGAACAACCGGCTGATGGCTTAAGAACAGCCGGGTGTTGTGTTTTTAATGTAGCTGAAAATGCTCAACAGAGAGCTATAAGTCAGCTAATAGGTCCTAACAGCCGGTTGATAGGTCTCTAGAGAATGTTGTTTTTCAAATTTAAGGACCAATCAGTCGGCTGATGGCCCCAATCAGCCAGCTGATAGACCCCTGTTTTGCAATGTGATTTTAAAACACTTTAAAATGAATTTTTAAACACTAATTTCATTCTCAAACATGGTGATCTAAGTTTATAAAGTAATATGAGCTACGGGAAGAGAGAAATAACATAGAAAAGAGAAGAGCAAGTATCTTACATTTATGTGTTGCAAATAGATAGGTCTATAATTGATTGACCAATTGTCGGTATGGGACGGCCGTTGGGATTTCCACGGTTGAGCCATAATTTGGGATGGTAAAACATCCAATCGATTGATGAAGAAAGTTTATGAAAACACCGTGTTGGTTGTTTAATTTTATGCTAGTAGGCTCCGTATGGCCAAATCAAGGGTGACATGCTTAAAATTAGATTAACCATGATTGGGACCTAGATATTTCATCTCATATTTGTATAGATAGCATACAAAAAGGGAAAATCTACATAAACAAATATGAGAAGAACCGTTAAAAAGAGACGTATATCTCTAAGTTTAAAAGAGAGAAGAACCGTTAAAAAGAGACGGGGATCTCCAAATTTTAAGTAGAAGTGACTCCCTTGGCTAAGTAAAACCAACCAGAAATGGATACGACCTACCGAGAAAAGGGGGTGATCCATAGGAAAAGTTGAGATACGACCTACCGAGAAAAAGGGGTGATCTCATATTACTCGGATCCACTGGGGGACGCTTTATATAGTACACAGAACAGAAATAGCTTAATTGCTATAGGTTTTTACTCATTAGTAGCCACTAGAAGTGTATGTGCGAGTATCCCCTGGGTGGTGCTCCCTATGCTCACATGTTTTTCATGAAATGGGGCAAAGGCCCATATGGTTTATAATGTTTGTTATTTCTCTACCATTCAAACATGTAAGATCATGTTTAAGAAGTATGTGCTCATATTAAATGTTTTATGACAAGTAAGTATGCCATTCCATTTCATATACCCTAACATGTATGAATCTCCATGCTAAATGTTTCATGAAGAGTATGACATGCATAAATTTTATGTTAAACATCACATCCATGTTTGTATATATGACGAGAAAGGAATGCAGAGATTTCTGGGCAAGGCATAGTGGTACACAACAACGAGTTTGAAAACAAGTAGTTTTGATTACTGGGGTTTATCCTCATTACGTTGGTGTGTATCAGCTGACTAGGTACCCGCATGCCTATGAGACGAGACAGGAGCAATGGGTAGCTCGACCATTTGAGAAGAAAGATACTAAAAGAAGTAGAAGCATATAGTCTTTACTTTTGTAAACTTGTGTAGGCATATCCTTTTGTAACCATTAACCTTAGTATATCTTTTTGGAAGGTTAATTGGTATAATTTGTATATGTATAAGTAAAAGGGATGAGAACAAATGTTTTAAGACATATATGAATATGTGAATGACAAGTTAGAGCTTCTATGAATTTTTAAGTTAAAGGTCATAATCTATAATCGTTTGAATTGTAGATTATCATCTTTTACAAAGCCCAATCTCTCATGTATGATGTTATAAGTATGTAAGTATGTGTAAATGTTTATGACTATGTTTATAATAAATGATAAAGAAGTTTTCATGTATGAAATTCTGTATACTCAAACTCTGATTTCTAAAGGGTTTGGAACTGGGGTGTTACAGTCACCGACGAAAACTGATGAATATCAAGTTTTCGAAACACTCATCGGCGAAAACTGATTAACAAAAAAATCAAGTGTTCGAAACACTCACCGGCGAAAACTATTGAATATCAAGTTTTCGAAACACTCATCGGTGAAAACTGATCAATATCAAGTTTTTGAATTACTAATTGGCGAAAACTGATTAACAAGAAAATCAAGTTTTCGAAACACTCATTGGCGAAAACTGATGAATATCAAGATTCCGAAACACTAATCGGCGAAAACTGATGAATATCAAGTTTTCGAAACACTCATCGGCGAAAACTGATTAACAAGAAAATCAAGTTTTCGAAATACTCATTGGCGAAAACTGATGAGTATCAAGTTTTCGAAACACTAATCGGCGAAAACTGATGAATATCAAGTTTTCGAAACACTAATCGGCCAAAATTGATAAATATCAAGTTTTCAAAACACTCATCGGCAAAACCTAATTAACATGAAAATCAAGTTTTCGAAATACTCTTTGGCGAAAACTAAAGAATATCTAGTTTCCGAAACACTCACTGGCGAAAACTGATGAATATCAAGTTTTCGAAAAACTCACTGGTAAAAACTATAGAATATAATGTTTTCGAAACACTCACTGGCGAAAACTGATTAACAAGAAAATGAAGTTTTTGAAACACTCATTGGCGAAAACTAAAGAATATCAAGTTTTTGAAACATTCATTGGCAAAAACTGATGAATATCAAGTTTTCGAAACACTCATTGGCGATGACTGATCAATATCATGTTTTCGAAACACTCAATGGCGAAAACTGATGAATATCAAGTTTTCGAATCACTCATCGGCGAAAACTGATGAATATCATGTTTTCGAAACACTCATCGACGAAAATTGATTAACAAGAAAATCAAGTTTTCAAAACACTCATTGGCGAAAACTGATGAATATCAAGTTTCCGAAACACTAACCGGCGAAAACTGATGAATAACAAGTTTTCGAAACACTCATCGGCGAAATCTGATTAACAAGAAAATCAAGTTTCTGAAACACTAATCGGCGAAAACTGATGAATATCAAGTTTTCGAAACACTGATTTGCGAAAACTGATGAATATCAAGTTTCCGAAACACTAATCGGCGAAAACTGATGAATATCAAGTTTTCGAAACACTCAGTGACGAAAACTGATTAACATGAAAATCAAGTTCCGAAACACTCATTGGCGAAAACTGATGAATATCAAGTTTCCAAAACACTAATCGGTGAAAACTGATGCATATCAACTTTTCAAGACACTCACCGGCGAGAACTGATGAATATCAAGTTTTCGAAACACTCATGGGCAAAAACAGATGAATCTCAAGTTTTAGAAACACTCATCAGGGAAAACTAATTAACAAGAAAATCAAGTTTTCGAAACAGTCGTTGGCGAAAACTTATGACTATCAAGTTTTCATATCACTCATCGGCGAAAACTGAAGAATATCATGTTTCCTAAACACTCTCCGGCAAAAACTGATGAATATCAAGTTTTCGAAACACTCATCGGCGAAAACTGATTAACAAAAAAAATCAAGTTTTCGAAACACTCATTAGCGAAAACTGATGAATATCATGTTTTTGAAACACTCATCGGCGAAAACTGATGAATATCAAGTTTTCGAAACACTCACCGGCGAAAACTGATGAATATCAAGTTTTCGAAACACTCATCGGCGAAAACAGATTAACAAGAAAATCATGTTTTCGAAACACTCATTGGCGAAAACTGATGAATATCAAGTTTTCGAAACACTCACCGACGAAAACTGATAAATATCAAGTTTTCAAAACACTCATCGGCGAAAACTGATTAATAAGAAAATTATGTTTTCGAAACACTCATTGGCGAAAACTGATAAATATCAAGTTTTTGAAACACTCAACAGCGAAAACTGATGAATATCAAGTTTTCGAAACACTCTTCGGCGAAAACTTATTAACAAGAAAACCACGTTTTCAAAACACTCATAGGCGAAAACTGATGAATATCAAGTTTTCGAAACACTCATTGGCGAAAACTGATGAATATCAAGTTTTCGAAACACTCACCGGCGAAAACTGATGAATATCAAGTTTTCGAAACACTCTTCGGCGAAAACTGATCAATATCAAGTTTTCGAAACACTCATTAGCGAAAACTGATTAACAAGAAAATCAAGTTTTCGTAACAGTCATTGGCGAAAACTGATGAATATCAAGTTTCTGAAACACTCATCGGCGAAAACTGATGAATATCAAGTTTTCGAAACACTACTCAACGAAAACTGATAAACAAGAAAAACAAGATTTTGAAACACTCATTGGCGAAAACTGATAAATATCAAGTTTTCGAAACACTCAACGGTGAAAACTGATGAATATCAAGTTTCCGAAACACTCATTGGCGAAAACTGTTTAACAAGAAAGTCAAGTTTTCGAAACACCCATTGACGAAAACTAATGAATATCAAGTTTTCAAAACACTCACCGGTGAAAATTGATGAATATCAAGTTTCCGAAATAGGCATCGGCGAAAACGGGTTGTCATGAAAATCAAGTTTTTGAAACACTCACTGGCAAAAACTGATGAATATCAAGTTTTTGAAACAGTCACCAGCGAAAACTTTTGAATATTAAGCTTCCGAAACACTAATCCGCGAAAACTGAGTCATATGAAGTTTTCAAAACACTCATTGGTGAAAGCTGATTAACAAGAAAATCAAGTTTTAGATACGCTCATGGGCAAAAACTGATGAATATCAAGTTTCCAAAACGCTAATCGGTGAAAACTAATGAATTTCAAGTATTCGAAACACTCATCAGCGAAAACTGATTAACTAGAAAATCAAGTTTTCGAAACAGTCATTGGCAAAAACTTATGACTATCAAGTGTTCGAAACACTCACCGGCCAAAACTGTTGAATATCAAGTTTTCGAAACACTCACCGGCGAACAATGATGAATATCAAGTTTTCGAAACACTCATCGGGGAAAATTGATTAACAAAAAAATCAAGTTTTCGAAACACTTATTGGCCAAAACTGATGAATATCAATTTTTCGAAACACTCACCAGCAAAAACATTGGAATATCAAGTTTTCGAAACACTCTTCGGCGAAAACTAAACATTATCAAGTTTTCGAAACACGCATTGCCGAAAACTGATTAACAAGAAAATCAAGTTTTCGAAACACTCATTGGCGAAAACTGATGAATATCATGATTTTGAAACACTCATCGGCGAAAACTGATGAATATCAAGTTTTCGAAACACTCATCAGCGAAAATTGATTAACAAGAAAATCAAGTTTTTGAAACACTCATTGGCGAAAACTGATGAATATCAAGTTTCCGAAACACTAATCGGCGAAAATTGAGGAATATCAAGTTTTCGAAACACTCATCGGCGAAAATTGATTAACAAGAATATCAAGTTTTTGAAACACTCATTGGCGAAAACTGTTGAATATCAAGTTTTCGAAACACTCACCAGCGAAAACTGATGAATATCAAGTTTTCGAAACACTCATTTGTGAAATTTAATGAATATCTAGTTTTCGAAACACTCATCCGGTGAAAACTGATGAATATCAAATTTTTGAAACACTGACCGGCAAAAACTGATGAATATCAAGTTTTTGAAACACTCATCGGCGAAAATGGATTAACAAACAAATCAACTTTTCGAGACACTCATTGGCGAAAATTGATGAATATCAAGTTTCCGAAACACTAATCGGAGAAAACTGATGAATCTCAAGTTTTCGAAACACTCATTGGCGAAAACTGATGAATACCAAATTTCTGAAACACTAATTGGCGAAAACTGATGAATATCAAGTTTTCGAAACACTCATTGGTGTAACATGATGAACAAGAAAATCAAGTTTTCGAAACACTCATTGGTGGAAACTCATGAATATCAAGTTTTGGAAACACTCATCTGCGAAAGCTGAGGAATATCAAGTTTTCGAAATACTCATCGGCGAAAACTGATTAACAACAAAATCAAGTTTTCGAAACACTCATTGATGAAAACTTATGAATATCAAGATTCCGAAACACTAATCGGCAAAAATTGATGAATATCATGTTTTAGAAACACTCATCGGCGAAAATTGATTAACAAGAAAATCAAGTTTTCGAAACACTCATTGGCGAAAACTAATGAATATCTAGTTTTCGAAACACTCACCGGCGAAAACTGATGAATATCAAATTTTGAAACACTCTCCGGCAAAAACTGATGAATATCAAGTTTTCGAAACACTCATCGGCGAAAACTGATTAAAAAGAAA
>JAAIUW010000252.1:0-39387 GCA_014851425.1 Senna tora | reverse complement strand
TCCATATTCTAGATTGGATTGAGAGGTGTCTCTTTTATTACCGAATTAGTTTCCGGTTGAGACGGAATTACTCAGCTTCAATCCCTCGTATATTCCAACAATTCCTACTATTATATAACACCAATCACAACACCAATCAATCCAATTCAATTTATACTACACTTTATCTCACTTTAAATTCCATACTTCTATGGTTTTCAAATTGGCTAACCTCCATAATCAATTTCCAACACACACCCTTCCAAATACCTCTAAACAACCCCAATAACTCCAAATTAGGACCAAAGCAATTTATTCATACCAATTAGGAATTTTCCAAAAATCCCTAAAATAGATAAATTTGGGGTTTGAGAGATTCGAGACTTTTTACCTCGATTCGATCGGATAGAATGATGGAATGGGGTAGAAAGAACTCCCGATCACCTTCCCCGGCTTCGAAACGGCGGATTCCGGCGAAGATTCCGGCGAAAAACCACTTTTTCCGTCACTTCTCTCAACTCCTCCGTGAAGCCCCGCGCCGGACCACCTTCTCTGGCGTCCAGCGTCGCCGTCGACGGCTCTTGTCCCGGCGAACGGCGGCTCGCGCTCCGTTTCTTCCCCACACTCCCGCGCGCACGTCACCTTCCCGGTTCTCCTCGGCGTCGCTGGTCCTCAATTCTTTTTTTCTGCTTCAAAACTCTCGGCCCTTGCTGGAGGAAGAGTTGGGGGTCATATTTTATTAAGGGGGTCACGTGTGTGACCCCCCCTTCCAGCCTATACCATATATTATTTTTATTATTATTATTTTTAATTTGTATATTATATATATATATATATTTAGTACATGATTATTTATAGTTAAAAATTAATTTTGGGGTTAATAAACTTACCACCCAATATTCCCGTTAGGTCCTAATTTGGTCCAAATAAAAATTTCATTTATTTTAAATTTCTCCTTTTCCTTCCAAATTAAAATAAAAAATTAAATTAGGACCCTAACGTGATTGGAAAATTTCCGGGTATTACAATCTTCCCCCCTTAAGAAATTCGGTCCCCGAATTTCAACCACACACTAACCTTAGTTTTCAAATAGGGTGAGGATATGTCCTGCGCATATCAGCCTAAACTTCCCACGTTGCTTCCTCGACCGAATGGTTTCGCCACAGGACTTTCACCAATGGTATTCCTTCGATCTCAAACTTTTTCAATTGACGATCTAAGATTTCCACTGGTATCTCCTCATACGTCAAATCTTCGGTTAGTTGTACTCCTGGGGTTGGATTACATGAGAAGGATCTGGCAAGTACTTGCGAAGCATTGACACATGAACACCGGATGAACTCCTTCCAGTTCCGCCGGCAACTGAAGACGGTAGGCAACATTTCCCACACGTTCAAGTATCTCAAACGGTCCGATATATCTTGGACTTAGCTTGCCTTTCTTGCCAAACCTCATCACGCCTCTCATTGGTGAAACTTTTAAAAAGACTTGCTCACCCACAGCGAATTCTAACTCTCTCCTCCGATTGTCGGCATATGACTTCTGTCTACTCTGAGCCGTCACAAGCTTTTCTCTAATCACCTTACCTTGTCCAACGCTTCTTGAAACAAGTTCTGGACCAACTAACTTGGCCTCTCCGACCTCGAACCACCCAATCGGGGATCTACACCTTCGACCATATAAAGCCTCAAAAGGTGCCATCTGTATACTAGACTGGTAACTGTTATTGTAGGCAAACTCTGCTAATGTAGAATACTTTTCCCAACTTCCGCCGAAATCCATAACACATGCCCTTAGCATGTCCTCTAAAAACCTGAATAGTCCTCTCAGATTGCCCATCAGTCTGGGGATGAAATGCTGTACTCAGATCAACCCTCGTCCCCAATGCCTCCTGCAATGCCCCCCAGAATCGAGAGGTAAACTGTGGCCCCCTGTCAGAGATAATCGACACCGGCACTCCGTGTAACCTCACTATCTCTGATAGGTATAATTGGGCATACTGACCCACTCCGTAAGTGGTCTTAACTGGCAGGAAATGAGCGGCTTGGTCATCCGATCAACGATTACCCAAACTGAATCGAATCCCCTCTGTGATCGCGACAATCCTGTCACAAAATCCATCGTAATTCTCTTCCCATTTCCCCTCTGGAATTTCTATCTTTTGAAGTGTTCTGGCGGGCTTTTGGTGTTCAGCCTTAACTTGGCTGACACACTAAACATCTAGATACATAGTCTGCCACATCTCTCTTCATACCATTCCACCAGTATAAATCCCTAAGATCCTGATACATCTTGTTACCTCCTGGATGGATAGTATATGCTGTCTTATGTGCCTCCTCGAGGATCTTTTCTTTCAAACCATCCACCATAGGTACACACAATCGTCCCTCCAACCGGAGTATGCCATTTTCATCTATAGAGAATCGGACGTCGTCCTTCTCCCCTTTAACCACTGTATCTTTGATCTGTTTGAGGTCGGCGTCCTTGCTCTTGCTTGGATTTAACTTCTTCAATTAGAGATGACTTAGCTTGGATATGGGCTAGAAACAAGTTGGAATTTCCAATTTCAAACTGAGTTCCAGACTGTTCCAGCTCATGTATTTCCCGAATCAACGGTCTTCGCACTTCACTGATATGGCTAAGCTACCCATTGACTTTCGGCTCAAGGCATCTGCTACAACATTTGCTTTACCAGGATGGTAAAGAATCGTACAGTCATAATCTTTATCAACTCCATCCACCTGCGTTGTCTCAGATTCAAGTCTTTCTGTTCAAAAATGTACTTGAGCTTTTGTGGTCTGTGTATATCTCACACGATTCACCCATAAAGGTAGTGTCTCCAAATCTTCAAGGCAAACACCACCGCTGCCATTTCAAGATCGTGAGTCGGGTAATTCTTCTCATGCTTCCGGAGTTGTCTAGATGCATAAGCAATTACTTTCCCATGTTGCATAAGAACGCACCCTAACCCAATTCGCGAAGCATCACAGTAAACCACATATCCTCCGGTGCCTTCAGGAAGTGCCAACACTGGCGCTGTAGTGAGACTTTCCTTCAGTTTCTGGAAACTTCTTCACACTTGTTACTCCACTCAAACTTTACCCCTTTTTGAGTCAACTTTGTAAGAGGTGCAGCAATCTTCGAAAAGTCCTGCACAAACCTCTTGTAATACCCAGCCAAACCTAAGAAACTACGAATCTCTGTGACTGAGGTTGGTTGGGACCAATTCTTCACTGCTTTTACCTTGCTCGGGTCAACATGGATTCCCTCTGAAGATACCACGTGACCAAGGAATGCCACTCTGTCAAGCCAAAATTCACACTTTGAAAACTTAGCATACAACTTCTCTTCTCTTAGCTTTTGTAATGCCAGTCTCAAGTGGGTTGCGTGCTCCTCCGCATTTTTGGAATAGATTAGAATGTCATCTATAAATACAATGACAAACCGGTCTAGAAATGGCTTGAAAACCCGGTCATCAGGTCCATAAAAGCTGCTGGTGCATTAGTTAGACCGAATGACATAACTAGAAATTCATAATGGCCGTATCGGGTTCGAAAAGCAGTCTTGGGTACATCTTCATTTCTAATCTTCAACTGATGATACCCTGATCGCAAATCGATTTTTGAAAACCTCCTAGCACCCTGCAGTTGATCAAACAGGTCATCGATCCTTGGTAGCGGATACTGATTGCGGACCGTTACCTTATTCAACTTTCGGTAATCGATACACAATCTTAAAGTTCCATCCTTCTTCTTCACGAATAACACCGGAGCACCCCATGGTGAAAAACTGGGTCTGATAAAAACCCTTATCAAGTAACTCTTGTAATTGAGCGTGTAACTCCTTCAACTCTTTCGGAGCCATTCTATAGGGCGGTGTGGACATCGGCTGTGTTCCTGGTAACAGTTCAATCTCGAACTCAATTTCTCGATCAGGCGCAATCCTGGCAGTTCATCAGGAAACACATCAAGGAACTCCCGAACCACTGGCACCTGATCTACGGGAATTACCTCTTTCGTCTTATCCCTCACAACTGCAAATATCCATTACACCCTTTCTCAAGTAGTTTGGAAGCTTCCATTGCTGAAATTAGGCTTGGACGTGAGGCACCACCATCACCCCATACTACAAATGGTTCCTCACCAGGCATATTGAACTTTAAACACTTTGCCCTGCAGTCAACCACCGCATGACAAGATGCCAACCAATCCATGCCCAAGATGACGTCTAGGTCTACCATGTATAGTAGACGTAGGTCTACAACCGTCTCATGACCCTCGACTATAACAACACATGTCTCATAGACATACTTAACTTGAATCGAATCACCCATCGGAGTAGAGACCTTTTCTGTCTCCTTCAACCTGGTAGGGCATTTCTCAACCTTCCATGCAAATGCATGTGAGATGTAGGAATGTGTTGAACCAGAATCAAATAATACAAGAGCCTTGAGAGAGCATACTGTAAGTGTACCTGTCACAACTGTATTTGAGGCATGTGCATCCTGCCGAGACAAAGCAAATACTCGTGCCTGTCCTCCTCCCGGCGCACCTGGACCTCTACCTCTGCCCGCACCTGAAGTGTTAACCTAGGGTGATACAGTTCTAACTGGTGGGGCTGCAATCGGAGTACTACCTGGAGTAGGATTACTTCTGACACTTGTGTTGCTCCTCTTCTGTGGACATTCCCTAGCCATATGTCCGAATTGCCCACAATTGTAACAACTTCCTCTCTTAGCTTTGCATTCTCCAAAATGAAATCTCCCACATGTTCCACACTGCGGTTTCTAGTTACCGCCCTGACTACTGCCTTGGGACCTCTGCCCACCTTGGGTGTTACTCTTCCCAGAACTTGTGGTGGTAATAGCAGACTGCCCACCAACTTGTCCTGCATAATTTGAAACTATACCAGAATTACCAGCTGTCTTTTGCTTCTTCTTCCATCCTTGGCCCTCATTGCTCATCAATAATTTATTCTTGGGATTCGCCGACGTCCCAAACTTCTTTCTATTTTCGATCACTCTTGCACAATCTGCAGCCTGTGCTAAAGTTTCAAATTGATTACACTAGGGTAGTAGCACTACGAACAACGGCTCTACCAGTCTGGGAATGAACCTCTTGATCAATTCCCTCTCATTAGGAACTAATTCAGGAGCGTATTGAGCTAGCTCTGTGTACTGCAGTTCAAACTCGGTCACAGACATATTCGGCGTCATCCACAAGTCTTCGAACTGTTGACGCTTGGCATACTTCATTCCTTCAGACAGAAACCGACCCAGGAATTCCCTCTGAAAGTCTTCCCAGGTCATAGGAGCAACTCTCCTTGCATATCTCTTCTGTACTGATTCAAACCAAACCCGTGCAGCGCCTCTTAACTGAAACGAGGCAAGTTCCACCATCTCTCCTCCTGGACACCTTAGTAATTGCCCAATTCTGATTATATCACGGAGGAAATGTTGAGGGTCCTCCTTGGTTTCGGTTTCGCAAAATGTGGGCGGATTTAACTTCAAGAATTTTGTAATTGGCAATTCCCTCAGAACTCCCCTCGGTCTCCTGGGCACGTCCCTTAGTTGCCAATCCCTTCTAGGTTCTTCCTCCCTTGTTTCAGTTTCTTGTTCAACCGATATCACTTGCTCTTCTTCTTCGCCGACAACTAACGGCGGACTTCTTGTTGAATTTGGCGGGTCATTTCGGCTCTCAATTCCTGAAATCCCGCAGTCAACATCTCAGCCACCGACGGAGCACCCGTCTCAACCTGTGGCTCTGAGGGTTGTTCTCTATGTGTCTCTCTTACTGGTGCTCTTCCACGACCGCGAGCACGACCGCGAGCACGACCTCTAGCTCGGCCTCTGGGAGGTATTCTCTCCTCCCTAACCGATTCCTCATCTGCTCTTGCAGGGACTCTACCACCCCTCCTACCTCGTCTAGTAGTTGGCGGCATCCCTATACTGCACAAGAACGTCATCTGATCGTTAGTTATCTAATCTATGACAATTTATGGAGGAATAAATGAAAAGCTGACTCAAACTGTCCTGGGTATTCCCACAAGTGACTTTTTACTCCCACTTTGTGCCCGGGTACACAAAGAAGGGTAAACCGACACCCGGTTATACCAATGGCTTCACATGACTTAAATAATAACCTGCCTCTGATACCAACTTTGTCACGACCCCAATTACAGGGATCCGTGACCGGCACGGGGATAGAATTTAGCCTCTAAACCCGTAAGCCTTACCTATAATCATAAATTATCTACTCTTATACACAATCATCATACAATATTCACATAGTGTATATAGTGGCCACACCCTCATCGGTGGCCTAGATAACCTGCAATCCACGGCTCTCAATGCCGCTTTAGCCCATTTCACGTATATATATATACATCCATACACTCAAGACATTCACACATAATTATATATATACATAGTGATCAAACCCCAAAGGAATGATCTATCCTATTCACACACAATATATGTATAACCTGTCATAATCACACATGTACACTCACACTCACAGTTAAGTATACATAGTGATTACACGTCTCAATACGTGTAATCTATCCTATTCACATGCAGATATTTATATTTTCCATCCAACATATACCAAGTCACACGTATTACATCAAGTGCCATCTGACGTTGTTCTAGTCGATGTCTCACATTGCTAGCATAACCAAATCAGAAACCCACAAATAACTCCCTTTGCATGATTATAATTTATGTCACCATCGTGACGAGTTTTCAAAATAAAGTTTAGACCTTCCGTATAAGGACTCTTGCTAGCGTCGTGGAAAAGATTTAATAAAATACTCATCATGCCTCCGGAGTGTATGAGTTGGATTTGTAACACACCAATCATAGCAAACGATTTCTCTCTACTCCTATGTCTTCCTATCCAAGCTACTTCCCACAACCTATTTTCTAGTTCCTTTATTCTTTTAACATTCTATACCTCTAGCTAACACATACCAAACAAGCAGAGAATGTACATACTCATGTAATCCACACAAGTATACAACCCTAGGAGCAGAGATGGAAGAACCCTCACCTTGGCCGCTTCACTAAGCATTCCCTTTGAGCACTCTGGTCTCCAAGGAAGTACTTGAACCCTATCACATATAACAAATTCAATCGATATCAAATTTCATACAATTTCCTAGTTTCTTTTCTTATGACTTCTTACATTTATCCAACCCCCAAGTTCATTTACTTAACCTATGGTCATCATTTGGTGTTCTTTCTAGATTAAACACAATTTAATACATAATTAATTAATCTCACAACCTTGTTCACTCTCCAAGCTCCATTAATGGAAAATTTGCCAAATATGGGAAGTCCTAACTTTCATCAAGGGTTCACATATCACCAACCTAACCATTGGGCATCATTCCAAATCATTTAAAATATCTAAACATATAATTTAAAGTTCATACATACCAACAAGCATCAATGAAATCCACAATTTCCAATACTTTCTCCAAATTCGTAGGTCATGAACCATAGAGTAGAAATCTCCATAAAACTCAGTATTTGGATGATCTCTATGCTCAAAAATGATTCTAAGGTGATATACTATTGATAGATAATTCTAACAAGAAATCTATGATTTAAGTGGTGGAGACAAGATTTTAGTGACTCACCTTGAGGAAATTTGATTTTGGAGTTTGTGGGAGATTGCCCAATCTCCTTGATGCTCAACAATGGTGGAGGAAGCTTGAGAGAGTCTTAGATTGGTGGTAGGAAGCAACAAATCTAGTTGGAATGTGAAGATTTTGCAAAATCTTCCATTCCCTAAGAGAGGGTTGGGAGGAAGAGGAAGAAGATGAGTGGAAGGAAAGTGGCGTGAGAATGCTGCTCTGGAGTTAAAAAGAATGTCTTCTAATGAGTTGTTGGGAGATTTATGGGTAATTTAGACATTTGACAACTTTTGGGATATGGTAAAATAGAGTTTTGATTGGATTTTCTCATCTACATTTATTTTTGGGTAAGAATAGGAAAATTTAGAAAATTTTGGGTAATCATTGGCCTAATAAAAATATTTGTCACTTAGTCTCTAGCATATGAGAATTTTCTACCTACTACAATTTTTATTTCTGAAAGATTCTCAAATTTAAACTATAAGCTCGAAATAATTCATATGATTCATATTTAACCCAATTTATATTTTTGTATTTGAATTTATTATTTATTTTAATTTATCAAATACCTAAATCTAAAGCAATTAAAATCTTAATAATAACCCAAAAATTCTTATTTCATTCCAAAAAATTATTTTTATTTTATTTAGTCAAAATGTCAAACCTCAACATAAAAATTCTGTCAATTTCATATTATCCCATCATTTCTTAATTTGGATTATTTGTCTATATATATACATATTTCTATTTATTTACTTGTTTATATATAATAATAATAATTATTATTATTATTATTATTATTATTATTATTATTGTTTTAGATTCCAACTCCAAATGATGATCATTCTAAGTCTTACTATATATTTCACTTGATTCCAAAAATACTCCTCGGGTATTACAATCTTCGAAAAAAATTTCTTTTCGGTTTCTTTCAACTTTCATCCATTTTCTATATTCTTTTTTTTAAAGTTTTAAATCCTAGCCCCGAAATAAATCATTCTTAAATCCTCGAAATTTTAAATAAATTATTCTTTAATCCTTGAAAACTTCCGGGGTATTACAAAACTGATTAACAAGAAAATCAAGTTTTCAAAACACTCACCGGCGAAAACTGATGAGTATCAAGTTTTCGAAACACTCATCGGCGAAAACTGATTAACAAGAAAATCAAGTTTTCAAAACACTCATTGGTGAAAACTGATGAATATCGAGTTCTCGTAACACTAATTGGTGAAAATTGATGAATATCAAGTCTTCGAATCACTCATCGGCAAATAGTGATTAACAAGAAAATCAAGTTCGCGAAACACTCTTTGGTGAAAACTGATGATTATGAATTTTTTGAAACACTCATTGGCGAAAACTGATGAATATCAACTTTCTGAAAGTCTAATCGGCGAAAATTGATGAATATCAAATTTTCGAAACACTCGTCCGCAAAAACTGGTTAACAACATAATGAAGTTTTCGAAACACTCATTGGCGAAAACTGATGAATATCAAGTTTTCGAAACACTCACCGGCGAAAACTGATGAATATCAAGTTTTTGAAACACTCATCCGCGAAAACTGATTAACAACATAATCAAGCTTACGAAACACTCAATGGCGAAAACTGATGAATATCAAGTTTTTGAAACACTCACCGACCAAAACTGTTGAATATCAAGTTATCGAAACACTCATTCACGAAAATGAATAACAAGAAAATGAAGTTTTCGAAACACTCATTGGCGAAAACTGATGAGTTTCAATTTTTCGAAACACTAACCAGCGAAAATTGATGATTATCAAGTATTCGAAACACTCATCGTCGAAAACTCATTAACAAGTAAATCAAGTTTTCAAAACACTTATTGGAGAAAACTAATGAATATCAAGTTTCCGAAACACTAATCGGCAAAAACTGATGAATATTAAGTTTTCGAAACACTCATTGGCGAATACTGATTAACAAGAAAATCAAGTTTTCGAAATACTCATTGGCGAAAACTGATGAATATAAAGTTTTTGAAACACTCACCGGCGAAAATCGATAAATATCCAGTTTCCGAATTGCCGAAAACTGATGAATATAAAATTTTGAAACACTCGTCCGCGAAACCTGATTAACAATAAAATCAGGTTTTCGAAACACTCATTTGTGAAAATTGAAGAATATCAAGTTTTCTAAACACTCACCGGCGAATACTGATGAATATCAAGTTTCCGAAACACTAATTGGCGAAAATTGATGATTATGAAGTTTATGAAACACTCATCATCGAAAACTGATTAACAAGAAAATCAAGTTTTCGAAACACTCATTGGCGAAAACTGATGAATATCATGTTTTCGAAACCCTCATCGCCAAAAACTGATGAATATCAACTTTTCATAACACTCATCGGCGCAAGTTGTTTAACAAGAAAATCAAGTTTTCGAAACACTCATTGGCGAAAACTGAAGAATATAAAGTTTTTGAAACACTCATTGGCGAAAACTGATGAATATCAAGTTTTTGAAACAGTCATCGGCGAAAACTGATTGACAAGAAAATCAAGTTTTCGAAAAACCCATTGGCAGAAACTAATGAATATCAAGTTTTCGAAACATTCACCGGCGAAAACTAAGGAATATCAAGTTTTTGAAACACTCATCCGCGAAAACTGATTAACAAGAAAATCAGGTTTTCGAAAGACTCACTGGGGAAAACTGATGAATATCAAGTTTTCGAAACACTAATCGCCAAAAACTGATGAATATCATGTTTCCGAAACACTCAGCGGCAAAAATTAATTAACAAGAAAATCAAGTTTTTGGAACACTCGTTGCCGAAAACTGATGAATATCCTGTTTTCGAAACACTCATCAGCAAAAACTGATGAATATCATGTTTTCGAAACACTCACTGGTAAAAACTAATTAACAAGAAAATCATGTTTTCGAAACACTCATTGGCGAAAACTAATGAATATCAAGTTTTCGAAACACTCATCGGCGAAAACTAATGAATATCACGTTTTTAAAACACTCATTGGCGAAAATTGATTAACAAGAAAATCATGTTTTTGAAACACTCATTGGCAAAAACTGATGAATATCATGTTTCTGAAACACTAATTGGTGAAAACTGATGAATATCAAGTTTTTGAAATACTCGCTGACGAAAATTGATTAACATGAAAATCAACTTTTCGAAAGACTCATTGGCGAACACTGATGAATATCTTGATTCTGAAACACAAATCGGCGAAAACTGATTAATATCAAGTTTTTAAAACACTCTTTGGCGAAACCTGATTAACAAGAAAATCATGTTTTCGAAACACTCATTGGCGAAAACTGATGAATATCAAGTTTCCGATACACTAATCGGCGAAAACTGAGGAATATCAAGTTTTCAAAATACTCGTCGACGAAATCTGTTTAACAAGAAAATCAAGTTTTTGAAACACTCATTGGCGAAAACTGATGAATATCAAGTTTCCGAAACACTAATCGGCGAAAACTGATGAATATCAAGTTTTCGAAACACTGATCGGCGAAAACTGATTAACAAGAAAATCAAGTTTTCAAAACACTCATTGGCGAAAACTGATGAATATCAAGTTTCCGAAACACTAATCGGCGAAAACTGTTGAATATTAAGTTTTCGAAACACTCATCGGCGAAAAATGATTAACAAGAAAATCATGTTTTCGAAAAACTAATTGGCAAAAGTTGATGAATATAAAGTTTTCGAAACACTCACCGGCGAAAACTGATTAACAAGAAAATCAAGTTTTCAAAAAATCAAAGGCGAAAACTGAAGAATATCCAGTTTCCAAAACACTTACCGGCAAAAACGGATGAATATCAAATTTTCGAAACACTCATGGGGGAAAACTGAATAACAAGAAAATCAAGTTTTCAAAACACTCATTGGCGAACACTGTTTAATATCAAGTTTTCGAAACATTCACCGGCGAAAACAGATTAATATTAAGTTTTGAAAACACTCATCGGCGAAAATTGATTAATAAGAAAATCATGTTTTCGAAACACTTAACGGTGAAAACTGATTAACAAGAAAAATCTAGTTTCCGAAACACTCAATGGCGAAAACTGATTAATAGAATGTTTTCGAAACACTGACTGGCGAAAACTGATGAATATCAAGTTTTCGAAACACTCATCCGCGAAAACTGATTAACAAGAAAATCAAGTTTTCAAAGCACTCATAGGCGAACGCTAATGAATATCAAGTTTCCGAAACAGTAATCGATGAAAACTAATTAATATCAAGTTTTCGAAATACTCATCGGCGAAAACTGATAAACAAGAAAATCAAGTTTTCAAAACACTCATTGGCGAAAACTGATGAATATCAAGTTTTCGAAAAACTCACTGGCGAAAACTGATGTATATCAAGTTCTCGAAACATTCATCGGCGAAAACTGATTAACAAGAAAATCAAGTTTTTGAAACACTCATTGGCGAAAACTGATGAATATTAAGATTTCGAAACACTCATCCGCATAAACTGATTAACAAGAAAATCAAGTTTTCGAAACAATTTTTGGTGAAAACTGATGAATATCAAGTTTTCAAAACACACACCAGCGAAAACTGTTGAATATTAAGTTTTCGAAACACTCATCGGCGAAAACTGATTCACAAGAAAATCAAGTTTTCGAAACACTCATTGGCAAAAGTTGATGAATATAAAGTTTTCGAAACACTCACCGGCGAAAAATGATTAACAGGAAAATCAAGTTTTCGGAACACTCATTGGCGAAAACTGAAGAATAACCAGTTTCTAAAACACTCACCGGTGAAAACTGATGAATATCAAGTTTTCGAAACACTCATCGGCAAAAACTGATTAACAAGAAAAATCAAGTTTTTGAAACACTCATTGGAGAAAACTGATTAATATCAAGTTTTCAATACACTCACCGGCGAAAACTGATGAATATATAGTTTTTGAAACACTCTTCAACGAAAACTGATTAACAAAAAAATCAAGTTTTTGGAATAATCATTGGCGAAAACTGATGAATATTATCTTTCCGAAACACTATTCGACGAAAAGTAATGAATACTAAGTTATCGAAACACTGATCGGCGAAAACTGATTAACAAGAAAATCTTGTTTTCGAAACACTCATTGGTGAAAACTGATGAATATCAAGTTTTCGAAACACTCATTGGTGATAACTTATGAATATCAAGTTTTCGAAACACTGATCCGCGAAAATTGATTAACAAGAAAATCAAGTTTTCGAAACACTTTTTGGTGAAAACTGATGAATAACAAGTTTTCGAAACACACACCAGCGAAAACTGTCGAATATCAAGTTTTTGAAACACTCATCGGCGAAAACTGATTCACAAGAAAATCAAGTTTTCGAAATACTCATTGGCGAAAGTTGAGAAATATAAAGTTTTCGAAACACTAACCGGCGTAAAATGATTAACAAGAAAATCAAGTTTTCGAAACACTCTTTGGCGAAAACTGATGAATAACCAGTTTCTGAAACACTCACCGGTGAAAACTGATGAATATCAAGTTTTCGAAACACTCATCGGCGGAAACTGATTAAAAAGAAAATCAAGTTTTCAAAATACTCATTGGCGAATATCAAGTTTCCGACAAACTAATCAGCGAAAATTGATGAATATAAAGTATTCGAAGCACTCATCGGCGAAAGCTGATTAAAAAGAAAATCAAGTTTTGGAAACACTCATTGGCGAAAACTGATGAATATCAAGTTTTCAAAACACTCACTGGTGAAAATTGATGAATATAAAGTTTTCGAAACACTCATCGGCGAAAACTGATTAACAAGAAAATGAAGTTTTCGAAACACTCATTGGCTTAAACTGATGAATATTAAGTTTCCGAAACACTAATCGGCGAAAACTGATGAATATCAAGTTTTCGAAACACTCATTGGCAAAAACTGAATAACAAGAAAATCAAGTTTTCGAAACACTCATAGGTGAAAACTGATGAATATCATGTTTTCGAAACACTCACCGGTGAAAACTGATGAATATCAAGTTTTCGAAACACTCACTGGCGAAAACTTATGAATATAAATTTTTCGAGACACTCATCGGCGAATACTGATTAAAAAGAAAATCAAGTTTTCGAAACACTCATTGGCGAAAACTGATGAATGTCAAGTTTGCGAAAATCTAATCGGCGAAAACTTATGAATGTCAAGTTTTCGAAACAATCATCGGCAAAAAATGAGTAACAAGAAAATCAAGTTTTCGAAACACTCATTGGTGAAAACGGATGAATATCATGTTTCCGAATCACTAAGTGGCAAAAACTGATGAATATCAAGTTTTTGAAACACTCATCGGCGAAAACTAATTAACAAGAAAATCAAGTTTTCGAAACACTCATTGGCAAAAGTTGAGGAATATAAAGTTTTCGAAACACTCACCGGCGAAAACTGATTAACAAGAAAATCAAGTTTTCGAAACACTCAATGGCGAAAACTGAAGAATATCCCGTTTCCGAAACACTCACCGGCGAAAACTGATGAATATCAAATTTTCGAAACACTCATGGGGGAAAACTGAATAACAAGAAAATCAAGTTCTCGAAACACTCATTGGCGAAAACTGATGAATATCTAGTTTTCGAAACACTAACCGGCGAAAACAGATGAATATTAAGTTTTGGAAACACTCATCGGCGAAAATTGATTAATAAGAAAATCAAGTTTTCGAAACACTCATCGGTTAAAACTGATTAACAAGAAAAATCAAGTTTTTGAAACACTCACTGGTGAAAACTGATTAATATCAAGTTTTCAAAACACTCACCGGCAAAAACTAATGAATAGCAAGTTTTCGACTCACTCGTCAGCGAAAACTGATTAACAAGAAAATCAAGTTTTCGGAACAAACATTGGCGAAAACTGATTAATATTATGTTTCCGAAACACTAATCGGCGAAAACTAATGAATCCTAAGTTATCGAAACACTCATCGGCGAAAGCTGATTAACAAGAAAATCATGTTTTTGAAACACTTTTTGGTGAAAACTGATGAATATCAAGTTTTCGAAACACACACCAGCGAAAACTGTCAAATATCAAGTTTTTGAAACACTCATCGGCGAAAACTGATTCACAGGAAAATCAAGTTTTCGAAATACTCATTGGCGAAAGTTGATGAATATAAAGTTTTTGAAACACTCACCGGCGAAAAATGATTAACAAGAAAATCAAGTTTTAGAAACACTCATTGGCGAAAACTGAAGAATAACCAGTTTCTGAAACACTCACCGGTGAAAACTGATGAATATCAAGTTTTCGAAACACTCATCAGCAAAAACTTATAAACATGAAAATCAAGTTTTTGAAACTCTCATTGGCGAAAACTGATGAATATCAAGATTTCGAAATACTCATCAGCGAAAACTAATGAATATCAAGTTTTCGAAACACTCATCGACGAAAAATGATTAACAAGAAAATCAAGTTTTCGAAACACTCATTGGCGAAAACTGATGAATATCATGTTTTTGAAACACTCATCAACAAAAACTGATGAATATCAAGTTTTCAAAACACTCATTGGCCAAAACTGATTAACAAGAAAATCAAGTTTTTGAAACACTCATTGGCGAAAACTGATGAATATTAAGTTTTGAAAACACTCATCGGCGAAAACTGATTAACAAGAAAATCAAGTTTTCGAAACACTCATTTGCGAAAACTGATGAATATCAAGTTTCCGAAACACTCACCGGCGAAAATGGATGAATATCAAGTTTTCGAAACACTCATCGGCGAAAATTGATTAACAAGAAAATCAAGGTTTCGAAACACTCATTAGCGAAAACTGATGAATATCAAGTTTTCGAAACACTCACCGGCGAAAACTGATTAACAAGAAAATCAAGTTTTTGAAACACTCATTCGCGAAAGTTGATGAATATCAAGTTTTCGAAACACTCACCGGCGAAAACTGATTAACAAGAAAATCAAGTTTTCGAGAGACTCGTTGGCGAAAATGGAAGAATATCAAGTTTCCGAAACACTCACCGGAGAAAACTGATGAATATCAAGTTTTTGAAACACTCGTCGGCGAAAACTGATTAACAAGAAAATCAAGTTTTCGAAACACTCATTGGCGAAAACTGATGAATATCAAGTTTTTGAAACACTCATCGGCGAAAACTGATTAGCAAGAAAATCAAGTTTTCGAAACACTCATTGGCGAAAACTGATGAATATCAAGTTTTCGAAACACACACCGGCGAAAACTGATGAATATCATGTTTTTGAAACACTCATCGGCGAAAACTGATTAACAAGAAAATCAAGTTTTCAAAACACTCATTGGCGAAAACTGATGAATCGGCGAAAACTGATGAAGATCAAGTTTTCGAAATACTCATCAAAGAAAGCTGATTAACAACAAAATCATGTTTCCGAAACACTCATTGGTGAAAATTAATGAATATCAAGATTTTGAAACACTCATCGGCGAAAACTGATGAATATCATGTTTCCGAAACACTCATCGGCAAAAACTGATTAACAAGAAAATCAAGTTTTCGAAACACTCATTCGCAAAAACTAATGAATATCAAGTTTTCGAAACACTTATCGGCGAAAACTGATGAATATCAAGTTTTCGAAACACTCATCGACGAAAACTGATTAACAAGAAAATCAAGTTTTCGAAACACTCATTGGCGAAAACTGATGAATATCAAGTTTCCGAAACACTAATTGGCGAAAACTGATGAATATCAAGTTTTCGAAACACTAATCGGCGAAAACTGATTGACAAGAAAATCAAGTTTTGGAAACACTCATTGGCGAATACTGATGAATATCAAGTTTTCGAAACACTCACCGGCGATAACTGATTAACGAGAAAATCAAGTTTTCAAAACACTCATCGGAGAAAACTGATGAATATCATGTTTCCGAAACACTCACCGACAAAAACTGATGAATATCAAATTTTCGATACACTCATGGGGGAAAACTGAATAACAAGAAAATCAAGTTCTCGAAACACTCATTGGCGAAAACTGATGAATATCTAGTTTTCGAAACACTAACCGGCGAAAACAGATGAATATTAAGTTTTGAAAACACTCATCTGCGAAAATTGATTAATAAGAAAATCAAGTTTTCGAAACACTCATCGGTGAAAACTGATTAACAAGAAAAATCAAGTTTATGAAACACTCATTGGCGAAAACTAATTAATATCAAGTTTTCAAAACACTCACCGACAAAAACTGATGAATATCGAGTTTTCGACACACTCGTCAGCGAAAACTGATTAAAAGGAAAATCAAGTTTTCGGAACAAACATTGGCAAAAACTGATGAATATTATGTTTCCGAAACACTAATCGGCGAAAACTAATGAATCCTAAGTTATCGAAACACTCATCGGTGAAAACTGATTAACAAGAAAATCATGTTTTCGAAACACTCATTGGCGAAAACTGATGAATATCTAGTTTTCGAAACACTAACCGGCGAAAATAGATGAATATTAAGTTTTGAAAACACTCATCTGCGAAAATTGATTAATAAGAAAATCAAGTTTTCGAAACACTCATCAGTGAAAACTGATTAACAAGAAAAATCAAGTTTATGAAACACTCATTGGCGAAAACTGATTAATATCAATTTTTCAAAACACTCACCGACAAAAACTGATGAATATCGAGTTTTCGACACACTCGTCAGCGAAAACTGATTAACAAGAAAATCAAGTTTTCGGAACAAACATTGGCAAAAACTGATGAATATTATGTTTCCGAAACACTAATCGGCGAAAACTAATGAATCCTAAGTTATCGAAACACTCATCGGTGAAAACTGATTAACAAGAAAATCATGTTTTCGAAACACTCATTGGCGAAAACTGATGAACATCCAGTTTTCGAAACACTCATCTGCGAAAGCTGATTAACAAGAAAATCAAGTTTTCGAAACACTTTTTGGTGAAAACTGATGAATATCAAGTTTTCGAAACACACACCAGCGAAATCTGTCAAATATCAAGTTTTTGAAACACTCATCGGCGAAAACTGATTCACAGGAAAATAAAGTTTTCGAAATACTCATTGGTGAAAGTTGATGAATATAAAGTTTTTGAAACACTCACCGGCGAAAAATGATTAATAAGAAAATCAAATTTTCGAAACACTCATTGGCGAAAACCGAAGAATATCTGGTTTCAGAAATACTCACCGGTGAAAACTGTTGAATATCAAGTTTTCGAAACACTCATCGGCGAAAACTGATTAACAAGAAAATCAAGTTTTCGAAACACTCACTGGCAAAAACTGATTAATATCAAGTTTTTGAAACACTCATCGGCGAAAACTGATGAATATCAAGTTTTTGAAACACTCATCGGCGAAAATTGATTAACAAGAAAATCAAGTTTTCGAAACACTCATTGGCGAAAACTGATGAATATCAAGTTTCCGAAACACTAATCGGCGAAAACTGATGAATATCAAGTTTTCGAAACACTCATCGACGAAAACTGATTAACAAGAAAATCAAGTTTTTGAAACACTCATTGGCGAAAACTGATGAATATCAAGTTTTTGAAACACTAATCGGCGAAAATTGAGGAATATTAAGTTTTCAAAACACTCATTGATAAAAACTGATTAACAAGAAAATCAAGTTTTCGAAACACTCATTGGCGAAAACTAATGAATATCAAGTTGTCAAAACACTTATCAACGAAAACTGATGAATATCAACTTTTTGAAACACTCATCGGTGAAAACCGATTGACAAGAAAATCATGTTTTCGAATCACTCATTGGCGAAAACTGATTTATATGAAGTTTCCGAAACACTAATTGGCAAAAACTGATAATTATCAAGTTTTTGAAACACTCATCGGCGAAAACTGATTAACAAAAAAATGAAGTTTTCGAAACACTCATTGGCGAAAACTGATGAATATCAAGTTTTCGAAACACTCACCGGCGAAAACTGATGAATATCAAGTTTTCGAAACACTCATCGGCGAAAACTAGTTAACAAGAAAATCAAGTTTTCGAAACAATCATTGGCAAAAACTGATGAATATCAAGTTTCCAAAACACTAATCGGAAAAACTAATGAATATCAAGTTTTCGAAACACTCATCGGCGAAAACTGATCAACAAAAAAATCAATTTTTTCAAAAACTCATTGGCGAAAACTAATCAATATCAAGTATTCAAAACACCCATTGGCGAAAACTGATGAAAATCAAGTCTTCGAAACACTCGTCGGCAAAAACTGATTAACAAGAAAATCAAGTTTTCGAAACACACATTGGTGAAAACTGATAAATATCAAGTTTCAGAAGCACTAATTGGCAAATACTGATGAATATCAAGTTTTTGAAACACTCATCGGCGAAAACTGATTAACAAGAAAATGAAGTTTTCGAAACACTCATTGACGAAAACTAATGAATATCAAGTTTTCGAAACACTCACCGGCGAAAACTGATGAATATCAAGTTTTCGAAACACTCATCGGCGAAAACTAATTAACAAGAAAATCAAGTTTTCGAAACAATCATTGGCAAAAACTGATGAATATCAAGTTTCCAAAACACTAATCGGAAAGACTGATGAATATCAAGTTTTCGAAACACTCATCGGCGAAAATTGATTAACAAGAAAATCATGTTTTTGAAAAACTCATTGGCGAAAACTGATGAATATCAAGTTTTCGAAACATTAATCGGCGAAAACTGATGAATATCAAGTTTTCGAAACACTCATCGGCGAAAACTGATTAACAAGAAAATCAAGTTTTTGAAACACTCATTGGCAAAAGTTTATGAATATAAAGTTTTCCAAACACTCACCGTCGAAAACTGATTAACAAGAAAATTAAGTTTTCGAAACACTCATCGGCGAAAACTGATTAACAAGAAAATCAAGTTTTCGAAACACTCATTCGTGAAAACTGATGAATATCATGTTTTCGAAACACTCACCGGCGAAAACTGATGAATATCAAGTTTTTGAAACACTCACCGGCGAAAACTAATGAATATCATGTTTTTGAAACATTCATCGACGAAAATTGATTAACAAGAAAATCAAGTTTTCAAAACACTCATTGGCGAAAACTGATGAATATCAAGTTTTCGAAACACTAATCGGAAAAACTAATGAATATCAAGTTTTCGAAACACTCATCGGCGAAAATTGATTAACAAGAAAATCATGTTTTTGAAAAACTCATTGGCGAAAACTAATGAATATCAAGTTTCCGAATCACTAATCGGCGAAAACTGTTGAATAATAAGTTTTCGAAACACTCATCGGCGAAAACTGATTAACAAGAAAATCAAGTTTTCGAAACACTCATTGGCAAAAGTTGATGAATATAAAGTTTTCCAAACACTCACCGTCGAAAACTGATTAACAAGAAAATTAAGTTTTCGTAACAGTCATCGACGAAAACTGAATAACAAGATAATCAAGTTTTCGAAAGACTCATTGGCGAAAACGGATGAATATCAAGTTTTCGAAACACTCACCGGCAAAAACAGATGAATATCAAGTTTTCGAAATACTGACCGCCGAAAACTGATGATTACCAAGTTTTCGAACCACTCATCAGTGAAAACTAATTAAAAAGAAAATCAAGTTTTCGAAACACTCATTGGCAAAAACTGATGAATATCAAGTTTCCAAAACACTAATCGGAAAAACTAATGAATATCAAATTTTCGAAACACTCATCGGCGAAAACGGATGAACAAGAAAATCATGTTTTTGAAACACTTATTGGGGAGAACTTACGAATATCGAGTTTCCGAAACACTAATCAATGAGAACTGATGAGTATTAAGTTTTCGAAACACTTATCGGCGAAAACAGATTAACAAGAAAATCGAGTTTTCGAAACACTCATTGGCAAAATCTGATGAATATCAAGTTTTCGAAACACTCGTCGGCGTAAACTGATTAACAAGAAAATCAAGTTTTCGAAACACTCATCGGCGAAAACTGATTAACAAGAAAATCAAGTTTTCGAAACACTCATTGGTGAAAACTGATGAATTTCAAGTTTTCGAAACACTCATCGGCGAAAATTAATGAATATCAAGTTTTCGAAACACTCATCGGCAAAAACTGATTAACAAGAAAATCAAGTTTTTGAAACACTCATTGGCGAAAACTGATGAATATCAAGTTTTCGAAACACTCATCGGCGGAAACTGATTAACCAGAAAATCAAATTTTCGAAACACTCATTGGCGAAAACTGAAGAATATGAAGTTTCAAAAGCACTCACCGTCGAAAACTGATTAATATCAAGTTTTCGAAACGCTTATCGGCGAAAACTAATTAACAAGAAAATCAAGTTTTTAAAACACTCATTGGCGAAAACTGATGAATATCAAGTTTTCGAAAAACTCATCGGCGAAAACTAATTAACAAGAAAATCATGTTTTCGAAACACTCTTCGTCAAAAACTGATTAACAAGAAAAGGAACTTTTCGAAAAACTCATTGGTGAAAACTGATGAATATCAAGTTTTTGAAACAGTCACCAGAGAAAACTGATGAATATCAAGTTTTCAAAACACTCATCGACGAAAACTGATTAACAAGAAAATCCATTTTTCGAAACACTCATTGGGGAAAGTTGATGAATATAAAGTTTTCGAAACACTCACCGGCGAAAACTGATTAATAGGAAAATCAAGTTTTCGAAACACTCATTGGCGAGAACTGAAGAATAACCAGTTTCCGAAACACTCACCGGCAAAAACTGATGAATATCATGTTTTCGATCCACTCATCTGCGAAAACTGATTAACAAGAAAATCAAGTTTTCGAAACACTCATTGGCGAAAACTGATTAACAAGAAAATCAAGTTTTCGAAACACTCATCGGCGACAACTGATGAATATCAAGTTTTCGAAAAACTAACCGGGGAGAACTAACGAATATCAAGTTTTTCAAACACTCGTCGGCGAAAACTGATGAATATCAAATTTACGAAACACTCACCGGTGAAAACTGATGAATATCAAGTTTTCAAAACACTCATCAACGAAAACTGATCAATATCAACTTTTCGAAACACCCAATGGCGAAAACTGATTGAGAAGAATATCATGTTTTCGAAACACCCACTGGCGAAAACTAATGAATATCAAGTTTTCGAAACACTCATCGGTGAAAACTGATTAACAAGAAAATCAAGTTTTCGAAACACTCATTGGCGAAAACTGATGAATTTCTACTTTCCGAAACACTAATTGGCAAAACTAATGAATATCAAGTTTTCGAAACACTCATTGGCGAAAACTGATGAATATCATGTTTTCGAAACTCTAATCGGGGAAAACTGATGAATATCAAGTTTTCAAAACACTCATCGGCGGAAACTGATTGACAATAAAATCAAGTTTTCGAAACATTCATTAGCCAAAACTGATGAATATCAAGTTTCCGAAACACTTATTGGCGAAAACTGATGAATATCAAGTTTTCGAAACACTCACCAGCGAAAACTGATGAATATCAAGTTTTCGAAATACTCACCGGCGAAAACTGATTAACAAGAAAATCAAGTTTTCGAAACACTCATTGGCGAAAATTGATGAGTATCAACTTTTCAAAACACTCATCGGTGAAACCTGATGAATATCAAGTTTCCAAAACACTTATTGACGAAAACTGATTAACAAGAAAATCAAGTTTTCGAAACACTCATTGGTGAAAACTGAAGAATATCATGTTTTCAAAACACTCATCGGCGAAAACTGATCAACAAGAAAATTAAGTTTTCGAAACACTTATTGGCAAAAACTGATGAATATCATGTTTTCGAAACACTCACCGGCGAAAATTGATGAATATCAAGTTTTCTAAACACTCATCGGTGAAAACTGATTAACAAGAAAATCAAGTTTTCGAAACACTCATTGGCGAAAACTGATGAATATCGAGTTTTCGAAACACTCATCGGCAAAAACTGATTAACAAGAAAATCAAGTTTTCGAAACACTCATCGGCGAAAACTGATTAACAAGAAAATCATGTTTTCGAAACACTCATTGTTGAAAACTGATGAATATCAAGTTTTCGAAATACTCACCGGCACTGATGAATATCAAGTTTTCGAAACACTCATTGGCGAAAGTTGATTAACAAGAATATCAAGTTTCCGATACACTAATGCGAAAACTGTAACGTCCTAGTTTCCCTATTGATTTTAGTTGCTGAATTAGGTTATTTACTTAACTTCTTAAAATTCCGGTCTAATTTTTTTCCTTTTTCCTTTCGTGAAGTTAAGTATTTCCACAAGGATCGCTTACTCTCGATTGGTTATTTTAACCTAAGAAACTAGAAGTTACATGTTTGATACTCTCGCGCTCTCCCGAAATACATATACAAATAAGTTCAAACCTAGGTCTACAACATATAATCCATACAGACATACATATATACAAACATAAGTATTAAAGTTAGTGGCTCGCAGGCCCAAAATAGTCAGTACTAAGCCTATACTAGAGTCACATCAGAGTCACTGCCAAAATGTGAGTCAGCTCCTGCTACCTGTCCATCTCACCCCTTTCTAAGTCCCTGGGGCATTCTCAACTAAAGGGAAGAAGAAAAGGATGTTAACTGCCTTTAGGATGTGGAAGTATCCCAGAAGGGGTACCTCCAGGAGCTCTACCTCAATCTCCAGCAACAGTATGTACCTGGGCATCTGAACACACTAACGTAATGAGATATAAAATCCCAGTAACATAGATTACCAATTTTATTCAAAGACTAATTAGTGGTTCAGCTGCATCCCTAAGAATACAGAAAAATACTTCCTTCCCAATCAACAGATAATTTAAACTAAATGCACATCGATTACAAGATATTTCCATTTAAGAGAGAAATCAATACATCAATCACAAGATATTTCCATTTATATAAATTCAGAGATATATGGCCATGCTAAAAGCTGTAAACAGATGAAGAATCATTTTTACTTTAAAAACATGCATATTTACCACTATATGCAATTTTTAGTCATGCCAGTCGTTTCAAAAAGTTCATGTTTACCTCTACATGCAACCGTCAAGTCTCTCCAGGACCTGTTACAACTAGTTAAACCATTACCATCAATTCAAAACAATCTAATGAAACAGGACAATACCGACTTACCATTTAATACTATGGAAAGCCTGCCCAAATAAGGCTAATAGGTAATTACCTAACATGCCAAGGCGTCCCCCAGTGTGCGCACAAAGTTAGAACCTTAGGATCACCAGTCCCATACTGGATTATTTCCTCACTAGTTGCTAGGCAACTACGTCCCGGACACATTCCTAGCCAGCCTAGTGTGTCCTCTTCATACAGATCAAATTTTTAAATATAACTTTTATTCACAGGTAATGTTTACTCAGTTGTCAAATCAATTGCCTCTCCAGGGCACCAAAACACTGATAGTGCCTCTCCAGGGCATCAAAACACATTGGTTGCCTCTCCAGGGCATCAAAACACAAATACTGCCTCTCCAGGGTATCAAAACACAGTTATTGCCTCTCCTGGGCATATGCACATCAACATACGGATGCATGCTTAAAAACCTGCCCTTCCAGGCAATTTAGTTTCACAGATGCATGCTATAACTTAGTTTCATGATTTGGATGCCACACACCTAAATAGTTTGATAAAATCAATAAATTCAACCACTGGTCAAGAAAAGTCAACCAGAAGTCAGTCATGCTGTCAAATATAACTTCCATCACAAGTAACAGGCATAACTATGAATTTAATCATCCAAAAGACAAGAAATTTCACCACAAGCATAATTAAAGCATGCATAACAGCCTAACTCAATTTTCCAATAAAGACAATTGCATTTAGACCCTTAATTTCACAAATCTTTTCAAAAGAGTCCATTTCTTCAAATAAGGAAATTCAGGGTTCATTTCAATTATTTAAACCTTACTCAGCCATCCAAAGAGTCAATTAGGACCTCCTACACACATCCAGAAAATCCCAACAGAGTTGAACCAGAATTTGGGTAGAAATAGGACTTTTCAGTTTTTATCAAGTTTTTCTTGCAAATTAGTCCCTATTGAGACCCAAATTCTATTATGGGTTGTTTCAAGCCAAAACCAGGGTGCAACAAGTACCTAAAAGCTAATTGGGACTTGCTCATGCAGTTTTCAGAGAAAAATAACAACCAGAACACATACTTTTGCAGCAAAACACATAAATTTTCCCAAAAATCAAGTTGAGCATAGAATGGGGTTAGAGGCCACTCTGACCACCTCCCTGCCAACACATGGGTCCATACTAACATACAGAACCAAGAAGTACAGGAGTTTTATCACAGATAGCTCAGTTTTCACAGATTCTGAAAAAGGGGCAAAAACAAAAAATTCATTCAGTTTAGTCCCTACTACCTCTCTATTTTTTTTAAGCTCTCACCAGCCCATCCTGGTGTCTCCAAAGCATATTTAGGCTACTTGTGACTTGCACAACAAGTTGGTGCAGCCACATTGGTACAGAGCTACTGTTTTTGCACATATTTTCCTTCCTTTTTGCCATTTTTTTTCTTTTGGTTCCTCTAGTTACTTAGGGTGCTTAAACCAGATCAAACAAGAGTTCTAGAGCATTTACAAGGTGACTAACAACTTAGTAGGTTCCCACACTAGAAAATTCAGAAAAACACCAAAGCTCACAGCCACACTAGCATGTGAGCATCACAAATTTCCATTTTTGGCATACCTAGGCTTTCTCTAATTAATTTAGACATCCAGCAAGCATTTCCTAGGTTATGAAAGCTAGAACACTCACAAGATGCACTCTTAACAGAAATTACAGACTTGACTCCTCACTTTGAAAAAAAAACTTAAGCTTTTCTCCCAAAAATCAGAATTTGATTCTTTCTTAGTTTTTATGAGTTTTAAAACAACAATTTAGCAATTAGGTAGGTCAATTTCAGCATGTAGCCTCTGTGGAGAACAGAAAAATACATGGTGAAGCATACACCTACCTCCCAGCAGTGATTGATGGATGGTTTACAAACCTTTTTTGTTTCAAAAGGTTCATCCCTTCCACATGCTCTACTCTTGCTGCATCACTGAAAAATTTCCTTTTTCATCCCATTTCTGCATTCTCCCAATGCTTTAAAACTTACCAGTTACCATTTTTCATCCCATTTTACAGAAAAATGGCAGAAGTGAGGAAAACAAGTACAGTTTTTTCAGTGAAGCAGAATTTTTAGTTTAAATGTTGAGAATCATCACTTTGTACCCGTAGCTTCCTAAGTGATCACATAATCTCCTACCACCTAGAGGTCCTAAATACCTTTTCCTAACCATTTCTACTCAATTCAAGACTCAGAACACCAGAGATAACAAGTTCAGCAAGCATACAGTACAACATCAGAAAACATCATTTTTAGCAGAAAAATCACAATCTTTCCAGTATTGAAACCTTACTCAGCCATCCAAAGAGTCAATTAGGACCTGCTACACACATCCAAAAAATCCCAACAGAATTGAACCAGAATCTGGGTAGAAATAGGACTTTTCAGTTTTTATCAAGTTTTTCTTGCAAATTAGTCCCTATTGAGACGAAATTCTGTTCTAGGTTGTTTCAAGCCAAAACCAGGGTGCAGCAAGTACCTAAAAGCTAATTGGGACTTGCTCATGCAGTTTTCACAGAAAAATAACAACCAGAACAAATACTTTTGCAGCAAAACACATAAATTTTCCCAAAAATCAAGTTGAGCATAGAATGGGGTTAGAGGCCACTCTGACCACCTCCCTGCCAACACATAGGTCCATACTAACATACAGAACCAGAAAGTACAGGAGTTTTATCACAGATAGCTCAGTTTACACAGATTCTGAAAAAGGGGCAAAAACAGAAAAATTCAATCTGTTTAGTCCCTACTACCTCTCCTTTTTTGTTTTCAGCTCTCACCAGCCCATCCTGGTGTCTCCCAAGCATATTTAGGCTACTTGTGACTTGCACAACAAGTTGGTACAGCCACATTGGTACAGAGCTACTGTTTTTGTACATATTTTCCTTCCTTTTTGCCATTTTTTTTCTTTTGGTTCCTCTAGTTACTTAGGGTGCCTAAACCAAATCAAACAAGAGTTCTAGAGCATTTACAAGGTGACTAACAACTTAGCAGGTTCCCACACTAGGAATTTCAGAAAAACACCAAAGCTCACAGCCACACTAGCATGTATGCATCACAAATTTCCATTTTTGGCATACCTAGGCTTTCTCTCATTAATTTGGACTTCTAGCAAGCATTTCCTAGGCTATGAAAGCTAGAACACTCACAAGATGCACTCTTAACAGAAATTACAGACTTGACTCCTCACTTTGAAAAAAAAAACTTAAGCTTTTCTCCCAAAAATCAGAATTTGATTCTTTCTTAGTTTTTATGAGTTTTAAAACAGCAATCTAGCAATTAGGTAGGTCAATTTCAGCATGTAGCCTCTGTGGAGAAACAGAAAAATACATGGTGAAGCATACACCTACCTTCCAGTAATGATTCAAGGATGGTTTAGCAGCAATTTTATTTTAAAAGGTTCATCCCTTCCACATGCTCTACTCTTGCTGCATCACTGAAAATTTTCCTTTCCATTTTCATCCCATTTCTACATTCTCTCAATGCTTTAAAACTTACCAGCTACCATTTTTCAGCAGAGTAACAAGGAAAATAGAAACTTTGCAGAAAAATGGCAGAAGTGAGGAAAACAAGTACAGTTTTTCAGTGAAACAGAATTTTTTGTTTAAAAGTTAAGAACCATTACTTTGTACCCATAGCTTTCTGAGTGATCACAGCAAGTTCCTTCCACCTAGAGGTCCTAAATACCTTTTCCTAACCATTTCTACTCAATTCAAGACTCAGAACACCAAAGATAACAAGTTCAGCAAGCATACAGTACAACATCAGAAAACATTATTTTTAGCAGAAAAATCACAATCTTTCGAGGCTCTAAACCCCTATACGGAAGCCTTTTATCATGCATTCATTGAAGGGCTTTTAAAGATTATCTTCTTAGCTTTCTAATGACTACTCACACGCTCAAATTGGATAACAGATGAAGGAGATATGCCTCATGGAAGCTTCACTACCCGAAATAGGGCATTCTGTGGCAGCCTCGGGAAAATGAGTCATAGAGGCTCATACCACCGTTTCTGGTGGATGCTCTTGGCTCAGTGATGGAGAAGGAAGTGTAACACTATGTTACCTTAATTTCCAGAAGAAGAAGCACGGATTTGGACCTCTGAACAGCTTGGGCAAACTGATGCAAACATAGCAGAATTCTGGTGTGTGGGTGTGTGTGGATTTTCAGCTTCTCTCTCTGCCTCCAGCTGCTAACTCTCGAACCCCCAGCTTCTCCACAACTTCAAATATCTTCCTGAATCCTCAACTCACAACTCTCAGCTCTGGTTTTTCGTTTTGCCTTCTAATGACCTGTCCCTCTCGGTTTCTTTCCTTATATAGCTCTTAAACCATCTGAAATCCCAATGATTAGTGGGATGAGGTGATGCCTGGCTGGGGCTCGTGGGTTAGTGTTAGGACACATATTAGGGGTGTGGCAGCTTAAGGGGTCGTTTGGGTGGGCAATTAGGCACTTAAGCCTCAGGTAGGTTCTAATCTAGGTGTATTAGTGGGTGATGTTTAAGGGGTTGTTTAATTTGAGATGTACCTTGTATAGCCTCGATTTCCAGACTCAATTCACTTAATTCTGACCTTTTATTTTGCTTACTTAAATTGCTGGATGTGGTAACTACCTTGATTTGGCCTTTAATTGGCTTTAAAAACAATAGATTCGGTTACAAGTGCTTAAAGGCATTAAAAGGGATTAATTTCTTATAAGTTTCCTATTTATTGCTATTTTTAAAATATGTAACTCATCTAATTGTGTTTGTTTTTTATTTAATTTCATGGCTGGCACTTTGTAGGATAGTTTAGGGTGTCTCTAAGTGGTTAAATTGGGCTTCCTTAGGCCTTAAGTAAGCTAAAGGGCTAAAGCTCCCATTTTTCAGTTCTTTCATTTTAGTCCTGACTTTTCACTGGAAAAAATGTGTCCTTTTAGGACTTTTCTTGAGGTTAGGGTCCCTTAGCTAGGTCTTAGGGTATCTGTAGAGTGTCCTAGGGTATTTTTCTAGGGTCAAATAGGACTTTTATGCCCTATTTAAGTCCTTAAAGAAAAAGGTTAAAACTAACTTATTCTTTTCAATTTAGTCCCTAGGGTTAGGGTTAGGGTTCCTCTGGTCATTTTTCTCAGGTTTTTGGGTCTCTTGACCTCTAGTTAGGGTTTCATAAACTTAATTACAAACAAAAACAAAAGCAAACACATCCAAACACTTAAAAATCAAAAAGTCAAACAAGTTAAAGAAAAGCCAACACAAAAGTCAACAACTTAGAAAAAGTCAACACTTTGACTTTTTGGCAAAAGTTGGATTTCCATTTTTGGGATGTTATAAAAACTTATGAATATCAAGTTTTTGAAACACTCACCGACGAAAACTGAGGAATATTAAATTTTCGAAACACTCATCGCCGAAAACTGATTGACAAGAAAATCAAGTTTTCCAAACAATCATCGGCGAAAACTGATTAATAAGAAAATCAAGTTTTCGAAACACTCACCGGCGAAAACTGATGAATATCAAGTTTTCGAAACACTCATCGACGAAAACTGATTAACAAAAAAATCAAGTTTTCGAAACACTCATTGGCGAAAATTGATGAATATCAAGTTTTCGAAACACTCATCGGCGAAAACTGATTAACAAGAAAATCAAGTTTTCGAAACAGTCTTGGGCGAGAACTGAAGAATATCAAGTTTTCGAAACACTCACCGGCGGAAACAGATGATTATCAAGCTATCGAAACAATCATCTACGCAAACTGATAAACAAGAAAATCAAGTTTTCAAGACACTCATTGGTGAAAACTGATGAATATCAAGTTTTCGAAACATTCACCGGTGAAAACTGATTAACCAGAAAATCAGGTTTTCGAAACACTCATTGGCGAAAACTGAAGAATATCAAGTTTTCGAAACACTAATGGGCGAAAACTGATGAATATCAAGTCTTCGAAACACTCATCGACGAAAACTGATTAACAAGAGAATCATGTTTTCGAATCACTCATTGGTGAAAACTGATGAATATCAAGTTTTCGAAACACTAATCGGCAAAAATTAATGAATATCAAGTTTTCGAAACACTCATCGACGAAAACTAATTAACAAGAAAATCAAGTTTTTGAAACTCTAATTGGCAAAAACTGATGAATATCATGTTTTCGAAACACTCATCGGCGAAAACTGTTTAAAAAGAATATCAAGTTTTCGAAACACTCATTGGTGAAAACTGATGAATATCAAGTTTTTGAAACACTCACTGGCAAAAATTTATAAATATCAAGTTTTTGAAACACTCATCGACGAAAATTGATTAACAAGAAAATCAAGTTTTCGAAACACTCATTGGCGAAAACTGATGAATATCAAGTTTTTGAAACACTCACCGGCGAAAACTAATTAACAAGAAAATCAAGTTTTCGAAACACCCATTGGCGAAAACTGATGAATATCAAGTTTCCGAAACACTAATGGGCGAAACTGATGAATATCAAGTTTTCGAAACACTCATTGGCGAAAACTGATTAACAAGAAAATCATGTTTTTGAAACACTCATTCGCAAAAATTGATGAATATCAAGTTTCTAAAACACTCATTGGCAAAAACCGACGAATATCATGTTTTTGAAACACTCATCTGCAAAAACTGATTAACAAGAAAATCAAGTTTTTGAAACACTCATTGGCGAAAACTGATGAATAACAAGTTTTCGAAACACTCATCGGCGAAAACTGATAAACGAGAAAATCAAGTTTTCGAAACACTCTTTGGCAAAAACTGTAGAATATCATGATTGCGAAACACACATCGGCGAAAATTGATGAATATCACGTTTTCGAAACAATCATAGGCGAAAACTGATTAACAAGAAAATCAAGTTTTCGAAACACTCATTTGCGAAAACTGATGAATATCAAGTTTTCGAAACACTCACCGGCAAAAACTGATGAATATCAAGTTTTCGAAACACTCATCGGCGAAAACTGATTAAAAAGAACATCAAGTTCTCGAAAAATTCATTTGCGAAAACTGATGAATATCAAGTTTTCGAAATACTCATCGGCGAAAACAGATTAACAAGAAAATCAAGTTTTCAAAACACTCATTGGCGAAAATTGATGAATATCAAGTTTTTAAAACACTCATCAGCGAAAACTGATGAATATCAAGTTTTTAAAACACTCATCGGCGAAAACTGATTAACAAGAAAATCATGTTTTTGAAACACTCATTGGCGAAAACTGATGAATATCAAGTTTTCGAAACACTCACCGGCGAATATTGATGAATATCAAGTTTTTGAAACATTAATCGACGAAAACTGATTAACAAGAAAATCAAGTTTTCGAAACACTCATTGGCGAAAAGTAATGAATATCAAGATTCCGAAACATTAATCGGTGAAAACTAATGAATATCAAGTTTTCAAAACACTCATCGGCGAAAATGGATTAACAAGAAAATAAAGTTTTTGAAACACTCATTGGCGAAAACTGATGAATATCAATTTCTTAAAACAGTAACCGGCGAAAACTGATGAATATCAAGTTTTCGAAACACTCATCGGCGAAAAGTGACGAATATCAAGTTTCCGAAAGACTCACCGACGAAAACTAATGAATATCAAGTTTTCAAAACACTCATCGACGAAAACTGTTTAACAAGAAAATCAAGTTTTCGAAACACTCATTGGCGAAAACTGATGAATATCAAGTTTTCGAAACACTCATCGGCAACAATTGATTAACAAGAAAATCAAGTTTCGAAACACTCATTGGCGAAAACTGATGAATATCAATTTTTTGTAACACTCATCGGCGCTAATTGATGAACAAGAAAATCAAGTTTTCGAAACACTCATTGGCGAACACTGATGAATATCAACATTTTGAAAGACTTATCGGCGAAAACTGATTCCCAAGAATATCAAGTTTTCGTAACACTCACCGGCGAAAACTGATGAATATCAAGTTTTCGAAACACTGATCGACAAAAACTGATTAACAAGAAAATCAAGTTTTCGAAACACTCAGTGGCAAAAACTGATGAATATCAAGTTTCTGAAACACTAATCGGCGAAAACTGATGAATATAAAGTTTTCGAAACATTCATTGGCGAAAACTGATGAATATCAAGTTTCCGAAACACTCATCAGCAAAAACTGATGAATATCAATTTTTCGAAACACTCACCGGCAAAAATTGATTAACAAGAAAATCAAGTTTTCGAAACACTCATGGGCGAAAACTGATGAATATCATGTTTTCAAAACACTAACCGACGAAAACTGATTAACAAGAAAATCAAGTTTTCGAAACACTCATTGGCGAAAACTGATTAACAAGAAAATCAAGTTTTCGAAACACTCATTGGCGAAAACTGATGAATATCAAGTTTTCGAAACACTCACCGGCAAAAACTGATTTACAAGAAAATCAAGTTTTCGAAACACTCACCGAAGAAAAGTGATTAACAAGAAAATCAAGTTTTCGAAAGACTCATTGGCGAAAACTGATTAATATCAAGTTTCGGGAACACTAATCGGCGAAAACTGATGAACAAGAAAATCAAGTTTTCGTAACGATCATTGGCGAAAACTGATGAATATCAGGTTTTCGAAATACTCATCGGCGAAAACTGATTAACAAGAAAATCAAGTTTTCGAAACACTCATTGGCGAAATCTGATGAATACCATGTTTTCGAAGCAGTAATCCGCAAAAATTGATGAATATCATATTTTCGAAACACTCATCGGCAAAAACTAATTAACAGGAAAATCACGTTTTCGAAACAATCATTGGCAAAAACTGATGAATATCAAGTTTCCGAAACACTAATCGGTGAAAACTGATGAATATTGAGTTTTCGAAACACTCATCGGAGAAAATTGATTAACTAAAAAATCAAGTTTTCGAAACACTCATTGGCGAAAACTGATGAATATCAAGTTTTCGAAACATTCACCGGCGAAAACTGATGAATAAC
The DNA here is from genome assembly GCA_014851425.1 of Senna tora. Classification (NCBI taxonomy): domain Eukaryota; kingdom Viridiplantae; phylum Streptophyta; class Magnoliopsida; order Fabales; family Fabaceae; genus Senna; species Senna tora. The sequence goes on along the minus strand of JAAIUW010000252.1, from coordinate 6,636 downwards.
AAGTTTTCGCAACACTCATCGTCGACAACTGATTAACAAGAAAATCAAATTTTCGAAACACTCATTGGCGAAAACTGATGAATATCAAGTTTTCGTAACACTAATTGGCGCAAACTAATGAATATCAAATTTTCGAAACACTCATCGGAGAAATTTGATTAAAAAGAAAATCAATTTTTTCGAAACACTCATTGGCGAAAACTGATGAATATCATGTTTTTGAAACACTCACTGGCGAACACCAGTGAATATCATGTTTTTGAAACACTCATCGGCGAAAACGGATTAACAAGAAAATCAAGTTTTCGAAACACTCATTGGCGAGAACTTATGAATATCAAGTTTTCGAAACACTCTTCGGCGAAAACTGATGAATATCAAGTTTTCGAAACACTCATCGGCGAAAACTGATTAACAAGAAAATCAAGTTTTTGAAGCACTCATTGGCGAAAACTAATGAATATCACGTTTCTGAAACATCAATTGTCGCAAACTGATGAATATCAAATTTTCGAAACACTCATCGACAAAAGTTGATTAACAAGAAAATTAAGTTTTCAAAACACTCATTAGCGAAAACTGATGAATATCAAGTTTTCGAAACACTCATCGGCGAACTGTTGAATATGAAGTTTTCGAAACACTCATCGGTGAAAACTGATTAACAAGAAAGTCAAGGATGTGAAGCACTCATTGGCAAAAACTTATCAATATCAAGCTTTCGAAATACTCCTTGGCGAAAACTGATGAATATCAAGTTTTCGAAACATTCATCGGCGAAAATTGATTAACAAGAAAATCAAGTTTTTGAAACAATCATTGGCGAAAACTGATGAATATCAAGTTTTCGAAACACTCACCGGCAAAAAATGATGAATATCAAGTTTTCGAAACACGCACCGACGCAAACTGATGAATATCAAGTTTTCAAAACATTCATCGGCGAAAACTGATTAACAAGAAAATCAAGGTTGTGAAGCACTCATTGGCAAAAACTTATCAATATCAAGTTTTCGAAACACTAACTGGCGAAAACTGATGAATATAAAGTTTTTGAAACACTCATTGGCGAAAACTGATTAACAAAAAAATTAAGTTTCCAAAATAATCATCCGCGAAAATTGATGAATATCATGTTCTCGAAACACTCAACGGCGAAAACTGATTAACAAGAAAATCAAGTTTTCGAAACACTCATTGGCGAAAACTGAAGAATATCAAGTTTCTGAAACACTAATTAGCGAAAATTGATGAATATCAAGTTTTTGAAACACTAATCGGCGAAAATGATTAACAAGAAAAACAAGTTTTCGAAACACTCATTGGCAAAAACTGATGAATATCTTGTTTTCGAAACACTCACCGGCGAAAACCGGTGAATATCAAGTTTTCGAAACACTCATCGGCGAAAATTGATTAACAAGAAAATCAAGTTTTCGAAACACTAATTGGCGAAAAGTAATGAATATCATGTTTTCGAAACACTCATCGGCGAAAATTGATTAATATCAAGTTTTCGAAACACTCACCGGCGAAAACTGATGAATATCAAGTTTTCGAAACACTCATCGGCGAAAACTGATTAACAAGAAAGTCAAGGTTGTGAAGCACTCATTGTCAAAAACTTATCAATATCAAGTTTTCGAAACACTAATTGGCGAAAACTGTTGAATATCATGTTTTCGAAACACTCATCGGCGAAAGTAGATTCACAAGAAAATCAAGTTTTCGAAACACTCATTGGCGAAACTTAATGAATATCAAGTTTTCGAAACACTCATCAGCGAAAACTGATTAACAAGAAAATCATGTTTTCAAAACACTCATTGGCAAAAATTGATGAATATCAAGTTTTCGAAATACCTATCCGTGAAAAATAACTAACAAGAAAATCAAGTTTTTGAAACACTCATTGGCGAAAACTGATGAATATTAAGTTTTCGAAACACTCACCGGCGAAAACCGATGAATATGTAGTTTTCGAAACACTCATCGGCAAAAACTGATTTACAAGAAAATCAAGTTTTCAAAACACTGACCGGCAAAAACTGATGAATATCAAGTATTCGAAACACTCATTGGCCAAAACTGATGAATATCAAGATTCCAAAACACTTCGACGAAAACTAATGAATATGAAGTTTTCGAAACACTCATTGGCGAAGACAGATGAATATCAAGTATTTGAAACACTCATTGGCGAAGACAGATGAATATCAAGTTTTCGAAACACTCATCGGCGAAAACTGATGAATATCAAGTTTTTGAAACACTCATCAGCGAAAACTGATTAACAAGAAAGTCAAGGTTGTGAAGCACTCATTGGCGAAAACTTATCAATATCAAGTTTTCGAAACACTAATTGGCGAAAACTGATAAATATCAAGTTTTCGAAACACTCATCGGCGAAAGTTGATTAAAAAGAAAATCAAGTTTTGGAAACACTCATTGGCGAAAACTAATGAATATCAAGTTTTCGAAACACTCATCAGCGAAAACTGATTGACAAGAAAATCAAGTTTTCGAAACACTCATTGGCGAAAACTGATGAATATCAAGTTTTCAAAACACTCATTGGCGAAAATTGATGAATATCAAGTTTTCGAAACACTCACCGGCGAAAACTGATGGATATCAAGTTTTCGAAACACTCATCGGCGAAAACTGATTTACAAGAAAATCAAGTTTTCGAAACACTCATTGGCGAAAACTTATGAATAACATGTTCTCGAAACACTCATTGGCGAAAACAGATGAATATCATGTTTTTGAAACACTCATTAGTAAAAACTGATGAATATCATGTTTTCGAAACACTCATCGGCGATAACTGATTAACAAGAAAATAAAATTTTCGAAACACTCATTAGCGAAAACTGATAAATATCAAATTTCGAAAACAATAATCGGCGAAAACTAATGAATATGAAGTTTTCGAAACACTCATTGTGGAAAACTGATGAATATCAAGTTTTCGAAACAATCATCGGCGAAGACAGATTAACAAGAAAATCAAGTTTTCGAAACACTCATTGGCGAAAACTGATGAATATCAAGTTCTCGAAACACTTACCGGCGAAAACTGATGAATATCAACTTTTCGAAACACTCTTTGGCGAAAACTGATGAATATCAAGTTTTCGAAATACTCATCGGAGAAAACTGATTAACAAGAAAATCAAGTTTTCGAAGCACTCATTGGCGAAAATTGATGAATATCAAGTTTTCGAAACACTCATTGGCGAAAACTGATGAATATCAAGTTTTCGAAACACTCACCGGCGAAAACTGATAAATATCATGTTTTCGAAACACTCATCGGCGAAAACTGATTAACAAGAAAATTTAGTTTTTGAAACACTCATTGGCGAAAACTGATAAATATCAAATTTCCGAAACACTAATTGGCGAAAACTGATGAATATCAAGATTTCGAAACGCTAATCTGCGAAAGTTGATTAACAAGAAAATCAAGTTTTCGAAACACTCATTGGCGAAAATTAATGAATATCAAGTTTCCAAAACACTCATTAACGAAAATTGATTAATATCAAGTTTTTGAAACACTCATCGACGAAAACTGATTAACAAGAAAATCAAGTTTTCGAAACACTCATTTGTAAACACTGATGAATATCAAGTTTCCGAAACACTCATCGGGGAAAACTAATGAATATGATGTTTTCGAAACACTCATCGGCGGAAACTGATTAACAAGAAAATCAAGTTTTCGAAACACTCATCGGCGAAAATTGATGAATGTCAAGTTTCCGAAACACTAATCGCCGAAAACTGATGAATATCAAGTATTCGAAACATTAATCGGTGAAAATTGATTGACAAGAAAATTATGCTTTCGAAATACTAAGTGGAGAAAACTAATGAATATCAAGTTTCCGAAACACTCACCTGCGAAAAATGATGAATATCAAATTCTCGAAACGGTCATCGGCGAAAACTGATCAACAAGAAAATCAAGTTTTTGAAACACTCATTGGCGAAAACTGATGAATATTAAGTTTTCGAAACACTCATCGGCGAAAACTGATGAATATCAAGTTTTCGAAACACTCATCGGCAAAAACTAATTAACAAGACATTCAAGTTTTCGTAACACTCATTGGCGAAAACTGATGAATATGGTGTTTTCGAAACACTCACCGGCAAAAACTAGTTAACAAGAAAATCAAGTTTTCGTAACACTCATCGGCGAAAATGGATGAATATCATGTTTTCGAAACACTCATCGGCGAAATCTGATGAATATTAAGTTTTCGAAACACTCACCGGCGAAAACTGATGAATATCAAGTTTTCGAAACACTCATAGGTGAAAACTGATTTACACAAAAATCAAGATTTCGAAACACTCATTCGCAAAACCTGAGAAATAAGATGTTTTTGAAACACTCATCAGCGAAAACTGATGATTATGAAGTTTCCGAAACACTCACCGGCGAAAACTGATGAATATCATGTTTTCGAAACACTCATCGGCGAAAACTGATTAACAGGAAAATAAAATTTTCGAAACACTCATTAGCGAAAACTGATAAATATCAAATTTCCAAAACAATAATCGGCGAAAACTAATGAATATGAAGTTTTCGAAACACTCATTGTGGAAAACTGATGAATATCAAATTTTAGAAACAATCATCGGCGAAGACAGATTAACAAGAAAATGAAGTTTTCGAAACACTCATTGGCGAAAACTGATGAATATCAAGTTTTCGAAACACTTACCGGCGAAAACTGATGAATATCAACTTTTCGACACACTCTTTGGCGAAAACTGATGAATATAAAGTTTTCGAAATACTCATCGCCGAAAAATGATTAACATGAAAATCAAGTTTTTGAAGCACTCATTAGCAAAAATTGATGAATATCAAGTTTTCGAAACACTCATTGGGAAAAACTGATGAATATCAAGTTTTCGAAACACTCACCAGCGAAAATTGATAAATATCAAGTTTTCGAAACACTCATCGGTAAAAACTGATTAACAAGAAAATCTAGTTTTTGAAACACTCATTGGCAAAAACTGATAAATATCAAATTTCCGAAACACTAATTGGCGAAAACTGATGAATATCATGATTTCGAAACGCTCATCTGCGAAAGTTGATTAACAAGAAAATCAAGTTTTCGAAACACTCATTGGTGAAAACTTATGAATATCAAGTTTCTGAAACACTCATTAACGAAAACTGATGAATATCAAGTTTTCGAAACACTCATCGGCGAAAACTGATTAACAAGAAAATCAAGTTTTCGAAACACTCATTGGCGAAAACTGATGAATATCAAGTTTTCGAAACACTCATCGGCGAAAACTGATGAATATCAAGTTTTCGAAACACTCACCGGTGAAAACTGATTAACCAGAAAATGAAGTTTTCGAAACACTCATTGGTGAAAACTGATGAATATCTATTTTCCGAAACAGTAATTGACGAAAACTGATGAATATCAAGTTTTCGAAACACTCATCGGCGAAAACTAATTAACAAGAAAATCAAGCTTTCGTAATACCCATCGCCGAAAATTGAAGAATATCAAGTTTCCGAAACACTCACCGGCGAAAACTGATAAATATCAAGTTTTCGAAACACTCATCGGCATAAACTGATTAACAAGAAATTCAATTTTTTGAAACACTCCTTGGCGAAAACTGATGAATATCAAGTTTCCGAAACACTCACCGGCGAAAACTGAATGAATATCAAGTTTTCGAAACACTCACCGGCGAAAACTGATTAACAATAAAATCAAGTTTCCGAAACACTAATCGGTAAAAATTGATGAATATCAAGTTTTCGAAACACTCATCGACGAAAACTGATTAACAAGAAAATCAAGTTTTCGAAACACTCATCGGCGAAAACTGAGGAATATCAAGTTTCCGAAACACTCACTGACGAAAACTGATAAATATCAAGTTTTCGAACCACTCATCGGCGAAAACTGATGAATATCAACTTTTCGAAACACTCAACGGCGAAAACTGATTTACAAGAAAATCAAGTTTTCGAAACACTCACCGGAAAAAACTGATGAATATCAAGTATTCGAAACACTCATCAGCGAAAACTGATGAATATGAAGTTTTCGAAACACTCACCGGCGAAAACTGATGAATATCATGTTTTCGAAACACTCATGGGCGAAAACTGATTAAAAGGAAAATAAAATTTTCGAAACACTCATTAGCGAAAACTGATAAATATCAAATTTCCAAAACAATAATCGGCGAAAACTAATGAATATGAAGTTTTCGAAACACTCATTGTGGAAAACTGATGAATATCAAGTTTTCGAAACAATCATCGGCGAAGACAGATTAAGAAGAAAATGAAGTTTTCGAAACACTCATTGGCGAAAACTGATGAATATCAAGTTTTCGAAACACTTACCGGCGAAAACTGATGAATATCAACTTTTCGACACACTCTTTGGGCGAAAACTGATGAATATAAAGTTTTCGAAATACTCATCGCCGAAAAATGATTAACATGAAAATCAAGTTTTGAAGCACTCATTAGCAAAAATTGATGAATATCAGTTTTCGAAACACTCATTGGGAAAACTGATGATATCAAGTTTTCGAAACACTCACACCGCGAAAATTGAT
>JAAIUW010000251.1:0-39631 GCA_014851425.1 Senna tora | reverse complement strand
AGTTTTCAAACACTCATCGGCGAAAACTGATTAACAAGAAAATCAAGTTCTCGAAACACTCAATTGCGAAAACTGATGAATATCATGTTTCGAAACACTAATCTGCGAAACTGATGAGTATCAAGTCTTCGGAACACTCATCTGCAAAAACAGATTACAAGAAAATCAAGTTTTCGAAACATTCAAAGGCGGAAAAATGATGAATATCAAGTTTTCGAAACATTCACCGACGAGAACTGATGAATTTCATGTTATGGAATCGCTTATCAGCAAAAACTGATTAACAAGAAAATCAAGTTTTCGAAACATTCATTGGCGGAAAACTGATGAATATCAGCTTTCGAAATACTCACCGGCGAAAACTGATGATTATCAAGTATCAAATCACTTATCGGCGAAAATTGATTAACCAGAAAATGAGTTTCGAAACACACATTGGTTAAAACTGATGAATATCAAGTTTTCGAAACACTCATCGGCGAAAACTGATTAACAAGAAAATCAAGTTTTCAAAACACTCATTGGCGAAAACTGATGAATATCAAGTTTCCGAAACACTAATTGGCGAAAACAGATGAATATTAAGTTTTCGAAACACTCATCGGCGAAAGCTGATTACAAGAAATCAAGTTTTCGAAACACTCGTTGGTGAAAACTGATGAATTTCAAGTTTTCGAAACACTCACCGGTGAAAATTGATTAAGAAGAAAATCAAGTTTTCGAAACACTCATGGGCGAAAACTGATGAATATCAAGTTTCCGAAACACTAATTGGGGAAAACTGATGAATATCAACTTTTCCAAACACTCATCGGCGAAAACTGATAAACAAGAAATCATGTTTTCGAAACACTCGTTGGCGAAAACTGATGAATTTCATGTTTTCGAAACACTCATCGATGAAAATTGATTAACAAGAAAATCAAGTTTTCGAAACACTCATTGGCGAAAATTGATGAATATCAAGTTTTCGAAACACTCATTGGCGAAAACTGATGAATATCTTGTTTTCGAAACACTTCCTGGCGAAAACTGATGAATATCAAGTTTTCGAAACACTTATCGGCGAAAACTGATTAACAAGAAAATCAAATTTTCGATACACTCATTGGCGAAAACTGATGAATATAATGTCTTCGAAACACTATCCAGCGAAAATTGATTAAGAAGAAAATCATGTTTTCGAAACCCTCACCGGCGAAAACTGATGAATATCAAGTTCCCGAAACACTAATCTGCGAAAACTGATGAATATCAACTTTTCAAAACACTCATCGGCGAAAACTGATTAACAAGAAAACCAAGTTTTCGAAACACTCATTGGCGAAAACTGATGAATATCAAGTTTTCAAAACACTCACCGGCACAAACTAGTGAATATCAAGTTATCGAATCACTCATCGACGAAAATTGATTAACAAGAAAATCAAGTTTTCGAAACATTCATTGGCGAAAACTGATGAATATCAAGTTTTTGAAACACTCACCGACGAAAGCTGATGAATATAATGTTTTCAAAACAATCATCGGCGAAAACTGATTTACAAGAAAATCAAGTTTTTGAAACACTTATTGGCGAAAATTGATGAATATCAAGTTTTCGAAACAGTAATCGGCGAAAACTGATAAATATCAAGTTTTTGAAACACTCATCGGCGAAAACTGATTCACAAGAAAATCAAGTTTTCGAAACATTCATTGGCGAAAACTGATGAATATCAAGTTTTCGAAACACTCACCGACGAAAACTGATGAATATCAAGTTTCCGAAACACTAATGGGCGAAAACTGATGAATATTAAGTTTTCGAAACACTCATCGGCGAAACTTGGTGAATATCTAGTTTTCGAAACACTTATCGGCGAAAAGTGATTAACAAGAAAATCAAGTTTTCGATACACTCATTGGCGAAAACTGATGAATATCATGTTTTCGAAACACTATCCAGCGAAAAATTGATTAACAAGAAAATCATGTTTTCGAAACCCTCACCGGCGAAAACTGATGAATATCAAGTTTTCGAAACACTCATTGGCAGAACCAATGGATATCAAGTTTCCGAAACACTAATCTGTGAAAACTGATGAATATCAACTTTTCAAAACACTCATCGGCGAAAACTGATTAACAATAAAACCAAGTTTTCGAAACACTCATTGGCGAAAACTGATGAATATCAAGTTTTCAAAACACTCACCGGCGAAAACTGGTGAATATCAAGTTATCGAATCACTCATCGGCAAAAATAGATTAACAAGAAAATCAAGTTTTCGAAATATTCATTGGCGAAAACTGATGAATATCAAGTTTTCGAAACACTCACCGACGAAAACTGATGAATATAATGTTTTCAAAACAATCATCGGCGAAAACTGATTTACAAGAAAATCAAGTTTTTGAAACACTCATTGGCGAAAACTGATGAATATCAAATTTTCGAAATACTAATCGGCGAAAACTGATAAATATCAAGTTTTCGAAACACTCATCGGCGAAAACTGATTAACGAAAAAATCAAGTTTTAGAAACCCTCACCGACGAAAATTGATGAATATCAAGTTTTCGAAACACTAATTGGCGAAAACTAATGAATATCATGTTTCTGAAATACTAACTGGCGAGAATTGATGAATATCAAGTTTTCAAAACACTCATCGACGAAAACTGATTAACAAGAAAATCAAGTTTTCGAAACACTTATTGGCGAAAACTAATTAATATCAAGTATTTGAAACACTCATCAGCAAAAACTGGTGAGCAAAAAAATGAGTCTTTGAAACACTCAATGGCGAAAATTGATTTCCAAGAAAATCAATTTTTCCAAACACACATTGGCGAAAACGGATGAATATCAAGTTTTCGTAACACTCATCGGCGAAAACTGATTAACAAGAAAATCAAGTTTTTGAAACACTCATTGGCAGAACAGATGAATGTCAAGTTTCCGAAACACAAATTAGTGAAAACTGATGAATATCTAGTTTTCGAAAGACTGATCCGCGAAAACTGATTAACAATAAAATCCAATTTTCTAGATATTTATTGACGAAAACCGATGAATATGAAGTTTTTGAAACACTCACCGACGAAAACTGATGAATATCAGGTTGTCGAATCACTCATCGGCGAAAACTGATTAACAAGAAAATCCAGTTTCCGAAATACTCATTGACGAAAACTGATGAATATCAAGTTTTCGAAACACTCAACAGTGAAAACTGATTAGCGAGAAAATCAAGATTTCGAAACACTGATCGTCGAAAATTGATGAATATCAAGTTTTCAAAACACTCTTCGGCGAAAATTGATTAACAAGAAAATCAAGTTTTCGAAATATTCATTGAAGAAAACTGATGAATAACAAGTTTTTGAAATGCTCACCGATGAAAACCAATGAATATAAAGTTTTCGAATTACTTATCGGTGAAAATTGATTAACAAGAAAATCAAGTTTTCGAAACACTCATGGGCGAATACTGATGAATATCAAGTTTTCGAGACACTCATTAGCAAAAACTGATGAATATCAATTTTTCGAAACACTCACCGACGAAAACGTATGAATATCAAGTTTTCCAAATACTCATCGGCGAAAACTGATTAACAAGAAAATCAAGTTTTTAAAACATTTATTGGCGAAAACTGGTGAAGGTGAAGTTTTTGAAACATTCACCGGCAAAAGTTGATTAACAAGAAAATCAAGTTTTCGAAACACTCATTGGTGAAAAATGTTGAATATTAAGTTTTCGACATATTCACCGACGAAAACTGATGAATATCAAGTTAGCGAATCACTCTTCGGCAAAAACTATTTAGCAAGAAAATCAAGTTTTAGAAACACTCATTGGAGAAAATTGATGAATATGAAGTTTTCGAAACACTCATCGGCGAAAACTGATTAACAAGAAAATTACGTTTTCGAAACTCTCGTTGGCGAAAACTGATGAATATCAAGTTTCCGAAACACTAATCGTCGAAAACACTCATCAGCGAAAAGTGATTAACAAGAAAATCAAGTTTTCGAAACATTCATTGGCGAAAACAGATGAATATCAAGTTTTTGAAACACTCACCGGCGAAAACTTATGAATATCAAGTTTTCAAATCATTCATCGACGAAAATTGATTATCAGGAAAATCAAGTTTTCGAAACACTCATGGGCGAAAATTGATGAATATTAAGTTTTCGAAACACTCATCTGCGAAAACTGATTAACAAGAAAATCAAGTTTTGAAACACTCATTGGTGAAAAGTGAGGAATATCATGTTTTTGAAACACCCACGGCGAAAATTGAAGAATATCAAGTTTTCGAAACACTCATTGGCGAAAACTGATGAATATCAAGTTTTCGAAACACTAATGAATATGATGTTTTCGAAACACTCATTGGGGAAAACTGATGAATATCAAGTTTCCGAAACACTAAACGGCGAAAACTGATGGATATCAAGTTTCCGAAGCACTCACCGACAAAAACTGATAAACAAGAAAATCAAGTTTTCGAAACATTCAATTGCGAAAACTAATGAATATCAAGTTTCCGAAACACTAATTGGCGAAAACTGTTGAATATCATGTTTTCGAAACACTCATCGGCGAAAACTGATTAACAAGAAAATCAAGTTTTTGAAACACTCATTGGCTAAATTTGATGAATATCAAGTTTTCGAAACACTAATCAGCGAAAACTTATTAATATCAAGTTTTCGAAACACTCATCGACGAAAACTGATTAACAATAAAATCAAGTTTTCGTAACACTCATTGGCGAAAACTGATGAATATCAAGTTTTCGTAACACTCATTTGCGAAAATTGATGAATATCAAGTTTTCGAAACACTCACCGGCGAAAACTGATTATCAGGAAAATGAGGTTTTCGAAATACTCAATGGCTAAAACTAATGGTTATCAAGTTTTCGAAACACTAATCGGCGACGGCGGATGAATGTTAAGTTCTCCAAACACTCATCGGTGGAAACTGATTAAGAAGAAAATCAAGTTTTCGGAACACTCAATTGCGAAAACTGATAAATATCAAGTTTTCGAAATACTAATCGGCGAAAACAAATGAATGTTAAGTTTTGCAGAACACTCATCGGCGAATACTCATTGACAAGAAAATGAAGTTTTCGAAACACTCATCGGCAAAAACTGATGAATATGATGTTTTCGAAACACTCATCGGCGAAAACTGATTATCATGAAAATCAAGTTATCGAAACACTCATTGGCGAAAACATATGAATATCAAGTTTCCGAAACACTAATCGGCGAAAACTGATGAATATCAAGTTTTCGAAACACTCATCGGTGAAAACTGATTTCCAAGAAAATCAACTTTTCGAAACATTCATTGGTGAAAATTGATGACTATCAAGTTTTCGAAACACTCATCGGCAAAAACTGTTGAATATCAAGTTTTCGAATCACTCATCGACGAAAATTGATTAACAAGGAAGTCAAGATTTCGAAACACTGATGGGGAAATATTAAATTTTCGTAACACTAATTTACAAAAGCTGATGAACAAGAAAAACAAGTTATCGAGACACTCATTAGCGAAAACTGATGAATATCATGTTTTTGAAACACTCACCGACAAAAATTGAAGAATATCAGGTTTTTGAAACACTCATTGGCGAAAACTGATGAATATCATGTTTCCGAAACACTAATCGGCAAAAAATAATGAAAATCAAGTTTTCGAAACACTCAATTGCGAAAATTGATAAACATCAAGTTTCCAAAACACTAATCGGTGAAAACCGATGAATATCATGTTTTCAAAATACTCATCGGTGAAAACTGATTAACAAGAAAATCAAGTTTTCGAAACATTCATTGGGAATAACTGATGAATATCAAGTTTTCGAAACACTCATCGCCAAAACTGATTAACAAGAAAATCATGTTTTCGAAACACTCATTTGCGAAAATTGATGAATATCAAGTTTTTGAAACACTCACCGGCGAAAATTGATGAATATCAAGTTTTCGAAACACTCATCGGCAAAAACTGATTAAAAAAAAATCAAGTTTTCGAAACACTCATGGGCAAATATTAAGTTTTTGTAACACTCATTTGCGAAAATTGATTAACAAGAAAATCATGTTTTCGTAACACTCATTGGTGAAAACTTATGAATTTCAAGTTTTTGAAACATTCACCGGCGGAAATTGATTATCAAGAAAATCAAGTTTTCGAAACACTCATTGGGGAAAACAGATGAATATCAAGTTTCCGAAACACTAATCGGCGAAAACTGATGAATATCAAGTTTTCGAAACACTCATCGACGAAAACTGATTAACAAGAAAATCAAGTTTTCGAAACATTCATTGGCAAAAACTTAAGAATATCAAGTTTTCGAAACACTCACCGACGAAAACTGATGAATATCAAGTTTTCGAATCACTCATCGGCGAAAACTGATTAACAAGAAAATCAAGTTTTCGAAACACTCATGGGCGAATACTATGTTTTCAAAACACTCATTTGCGAAAACTGATTAACAAGAAAATCAGTTTTCGAAACAGTCATTGGTGAAAACTAATGAATTTCAAGTTTTCGAGACATTCACCTGTGAAAATTGATTAACAAGAAAATCAAGTTTTCGAAACACTCATTGGCGAAAAATGATGAATATTAAGTTTTTGAACATTCACCGGCGAAAACCGATGAATATCAAGTTAGCGAATCATTCATCGCCAAAAACGGATTAACTAAAAAATCAAGTTTTCGAAACACTCATTGGCGAAAATTGATGAATATGAAGTTTTCGAAACACTCATCGGCAAAAAACTGATTAACAAGAAAATTACGTTTTTGAAGCACTCGTTGGCGAAATCTGATGAATATCAAGTTTCCGAAACACTAATCGGCAAAAACTGATGGATATCAAGTTTTCGAAACACTCACCGGCGATAACTGATTAACAAGAAAATCAAGTTTTCGAAACAATCATCGTCGAAAACTGATGAATATCAAGTTTTCGAATCACTCATCGATGAAAACTAATTAAAAGGAAAATCAAGTTTTCGAAACACTCATGGACGAAAACTGATGAATAACAAGTGTTCGAGACACTCGTCGGCGAAAACTGATTAACAAGAAAATCATGTTTTTGAAACACTCATTGGCGAAATGTGAGAAATATCAAGTTTTTGAAACACTCACAGCGAAAACTGAAGAATATAAAGTTTCGAAACACTCATTGGCGAAAACTGATGAATATCAAGTTTCCCAAAACACTAATCGGCAAAAACTAATGAATATGAAGGTTTCGAAACACTCATTGGCGAAAACTGATGAATATCAAGTTTTCGAAGCACTCATCGGCGAAAATCAAGTTTTTGAAACACTCAATTGCGAAAACTGATGAATATCAAGTTATCAAAACACTCATCGGCGAAAACTGATTAAGAAGAAAATCAAGTTTTCAAAACACTCATCAGCGAAAACTGATTTACAAGAAAGTCAAGATTTCGAAACATTCATTGGCGAAAACTAATGAATATCAAGTTTTCGAAACACTCACCGGCAAAAACTGATGAATATCAAGTTTTCGAATCACTCATCGACGAAATATGATTGACAAGGAAATTAAGTTTTCGAAACAGTCATAGGTAAGTTTTCGTAACACTCATTTGCGAAAACTGATTAACAAGAAAATAAGTTTTCGAAACACTCATTGGCGAAAACTGATGAATATCATGCTTTTGAAACACTCATCGGCGAAAACTGAAGAATATCATGTTTCCGAAACACTAATCGGCAAAAAATAATGAAAATCACGTTTTCAAAACACTCATTGGCGAAAATTGAAGAATATCAAGTTTCCAAAACACTAATCGGTGAAAACTGATGAATATCAAGTTTTCGAAGCAGTTATCGGCGAAAACTGATAAACAAAAAAATCAAGTTTTCGAAACACTCAATTGTAAAAACTGATAAATATCAAGTTTCCGAAACAGTAATCAGTGAAAACGGATGAATATCAAGTTTTTAAAACACTCATCGACCAAAACTGATTAAGAAGAAAATCAAGTTTTGGAAACATTCCTTGGGGATAACTGATGAATATCAAGTTTTCGAAACACTCATCGCGAAAACTGATTAACAAGAAGATCAAGTTTTCGAAACACTCAATGGTGAAAACTGATGAATTTCAAGTTTTCGAAACATTCACCGGCGAAAATTGATTAACAAGAAAATCAAGTTTTCGAAACACTCATTGGCGAAAACTGATCAATATTAAGTTTTCGAAACATTCACCGGTTAAAACTGATGAATATCAAGTTAGCGTATCACTCATCAGTAAAAACTGATTAACAAGAAAATCAAGTTTTCGAAACACTCATTGACGAAAATTGATGAATAGGAAGTTTCTGAAACACTCATCAGCGAAAACTGATTAACAAGAAAATTACGTTTTCGAAACACTCGTTGGCGAAAACTGATGAATATCAAGTTTTCGAAACACTAATCGGCGAAATCTGATGAATATCAAGTTTTCGAAACACTTATCGGCAAAAATTGATTGACAAGAAAATCAAGATTTCGAAACACTCATTGGCGAAAACTGATGAATATCAAATTTTCGAAACTCTCTCCAGCAAAACCTGATGAATATCAAGTTTTCGAATCACTCACTGGCGAAGACTGATTAAGAAGAAAATCAAGTTTTTGAAACACTCATTGGCGAAAACTGATGAATATCAAGTTTTCGAAACGCACATCGGTGAAAATTGATTAACAAAAAAATACAGTTTTTGAAACACTCATTGGCGAAATAAGATGAATATCACGTTTTTGAAACACTCACGGCGAAAACTGAAGAATATCAAGTTTTCGAAATAGTCATTGGCGAAAATTGATGAATATCAAGTTTTCCAAACACTAATCGGCAAAAACTAATGAATATGAAGTTTTCGAAACACTCATTGGCAAAAACTGATGAATATCAAGTTTCCGAAACACTAATCGGCGAAAACGGATGAATATCAAGTTTTCGAAGCACTCATCGGCAAAAACTGATAAACAAGAAAATCATGTTTTTGAAACACGCAATTGCGAAAACTGATAAATATCATGTTTCCGAAACACTAATTGGCGAAAATTGATGAATATCAAGTTTTTGAAACACTCATCAGCGAAAACTGATTAAAAAGAAAATTATGTTTTCAAAACACTCATCGGGGAAAACTAATGAATATCAAGCTTTCTAAACACTTATCGGCTAAAACTGATTAACAAGAAAATCAAGTTCTCGAAACACTGAATTGCGAAAACTGATGAATATCAAGTTTCCGAAACACTAATCGACGAAAACTGATGAATATTAAGTTTTCGAAACACTCTTCGGCGAAAACTGATTAACAAGAAAATCAAGTTTTCGAAACACTCACCGGCGAAAACTGATGAATATCAAGTTTTCGAAACACTCACCGGCGAAAACTGATGAATATCAAGTTTTCGAAACACTCATCGGCGAAAACTAATTAACAAGAAAATCAAGTTCTCGAAACACTCATTTGCGAAAACTGATGAATATCAAGTTTTCGAAACACTAATCGGCGAAAACTGATGAATATCAAGTTTCCGAAACACTAATCGGCAAAAACTGATGAATATCAAGTTTTTGAAACACTCATCGGCGAAAACTGATTAACATGGAAATCAAGTTTTCGAAACACTCATGCGCGAATATTAAGTTTTCGTAACAATCATTTGCGAAAACGGGTTAACAAGAATATCAGGTTTTCGAAACACTCATTGGCGAAAACTAATGAATATCATGTTTCCGAAACACTAGTCGGCAAAAAATTATAAAAATCATATTTTCGAAACACTCATTGGTGAAAATTGATGAATATCAAGTTTTAAAAACCCTAATCACCGAAAACTGATGAATATCATGTTTTCGAAGCAGTCATCGGCAAAATCTGATAAACAAAAAAATAAAATTTTTGACTCACTCAATTGCAAAAACTGATAAAAATCATGTTTCCGAAAGACTAATCGGTGAAAACTGATGAATATGAAGTTTTCAAAACATTCATCGGCCAAAGCTGATTAAGAAGAAAATCAAGTTTCGAAACATTCATTAGGGATAACTGATGAATATCAAGTTTTCGAAACACTCATCGGCGAAAATTGATTAATATCAAGTTTTCGAAATACTCATCGGCGAAAACTGATGAATATCATGTTTTCCAAACACTCATTGGCGAAAACTGATGAATATCAAGTTTCTGAAAAACTCACCGGTGAAAACTGATGAATATCAAGATTTCGAAACACTAATCGGCGAAAACTGATGAATATCAAGTTTTACAAACACTCATTGGCGAAAACTGATGAATATCATGTTATGGAAACAATCATCGGCGATAACGGATGAATATCAAGTTTTCGAAACACTCATCGCCGAAAACCGATTAACAAGAAAATCAAGTTTTCAAAATACTCATTGGCAAAAACTGATGAATATCATGTTTCCAAAATACTCCTCGGTGAAAACTGATGAATATCAAGTTTTCGAAACACTCACCGGCGAAAACTGATTAACAAGAAAATCAAGTTTTCGAAACACTCATTGGTGAAAACTGATGAATATCAAGTTTTTAAAACACTCATTGGCGAAAACTGATGAATATCAAGTTTTCGAAACACTCACCAGCGAAAACTGATTAACAAGAAAATCAAGTTTTCGAAACACTCATTGTTAAAAACTGATGAATATCAAGTTTTTGAAACACTCATTGGGGAAAAATGTGGAATATCAAGTTTCCGATAACACTCATCAGCGAAAATTGATGAATATATGGAGCTAAGAGAGAAAGAGAGCACACACACACACCATTTCCATAAAACAAGAGAGAGAGAGAGCTAGAGAGAAGGTGGAGAAAACTTGGAGGAGCGGGATTGAAGAACTCGATTCCAGCTAGGATAATCCGTAGGAAAGCATCTACACATCACAAGAAACGTAATTAAGCTCAGAAACAAGGTAATCAAACCTTCCTTCCTCTCATCTCCAAAATTCATGGTTTTAGCTCAAATGGAGAAATTTTCAAATATGATGTTTAAAGTTGAAAGAGAGGATTAAAACTTGCATTTCTGAGTTTTTAGAACATGAATGGATGCTTAGATGATGTTGCCTGTATGTTGGAATGCTAGAAAATTGGAAAATTGGTCATGGGTATGGGTATGAGTTTAGTGTATTTTCATATTGAAATTTAAATTATGAAAAGGCATTTTTTGAGATGAAATTTTCATGGGTTTTGTTGTGAAAACAATAGGGATTAAGTTCCACTTTTGGTTTTCAAGTTTTGGGGCTTTAATTTGGACAAAATGAAGGTTTTTAAAGCATTTCCGCCCCGTATCAGCCGGCTGATAGCTTAGAACAGCCAGCTCATGGGTTTAAATTTTCCAGAAAATGTTCATATTTTGCCCAGAAATTTCCAGAATTGGAACAGCCGGCTGATGGCTTAAGAACAGCCAGTTGTTGTGTTTTTAAAGTGGCTGAATTAGCTCTCCAGAGAGCTATCAGCCGGATGATAGGTCCTAACAGCCGGCTGATTGGTCTCTGGAAAATTTTATTCTTCGAAATTAAGGGCCAATCAGCCGGCTGATGGCCCCCAATCAGCCAGCTGATAGGCCCCTTTTTTGTATAGTGAACTTAATCACTTTTAATGATGTTTTAAGCACTTAATTTCATTCTCAAACATGATGCTCAATGATTTTTAAGTAATTTGAAATATGAATCAAGGGGAAATAACATAGAAAGAAAGAAAAGAGAGCTAGTATTCGATGTACATGTATCGGTAATGAATGGGTCCATAATCGATTGACCAATTGTCGGTATGGGACGGCTGTTGGGATTTCCACGGTCGTGTCATTATTTGGGATGGTAAAACATCCAATCAATTAAGAATGTGATTTTATAAAAACACCGTGTTGGTTACCGAATTTTAAGCTAGCATGCCCTATGTGGCCATTTAAGAGCGACATGCTTAAAATTAGGCGAACCATGATTGGGACCTATTTCTTTTCAATATATGTATAGGTGAATAGCATATCACGGAGATGAATTGTTGACTCTTAAAGGAAAGATACCATGCATATAAATTGTTGATCCACAGGGAAAGACACAATGCTTGCAATAGGTTGATCCTTAAGGGAAGACGCAATGAATCCTATGAATGTATGTGTTCAAGGAATTGAACAGTTGATCCTCCGGGACAACATGATGAATCCTAGGTATAAATGAATGTTATGAGAGGCAAATTGTTGATCCTTCGGGAAAGAAGCAAATGGTCCTCTAATGATGATGTTATGAGGGACGAATTGTTAATCCTTCGGGAAAGATACAAAGGGTCCTACAATGATGATGAATGTATGGATGTGTGCGAGTGTTCGCGTTGCGACACTCCCGATGCTCATATGTTTTATGAAATTAGGGCTAGATGCCCACATGTTTATTATGTGTTATTTCAGTACCCTTGAGATTATGAATGATGATAGTATGATGAAATGTTTTATGTATATTCATATTTCTCTAATTTTTGATGTTTTGCAAAGATGAGGACGATACTTTTCCATACCATACCAATGAATGGATTGAATAAGTGTTTTGAAATGATGTATCAAATGTTGCATTCACAAGAAAACATGCTATGTTTTATTATGCCTCAAAGAAATGAATGATAATGCATCCATGTTTTAAATGTTATGAAATGTATGAGGAAATGCAGGAATTTTCTGTGTGATGATACAGTGGTACACATTAGCGGTTTTCAAAACAGGTTGCTATGATTACTGAGATTATAAATCTCATGATTACGTTGATGTGTATCAGATGCCTAGGTACTTAGTCACGTTGGAGGCCAAGCTGGAATGGAGGTAGGATCCAATACTGGGCTGGGTCGTAGTGATTAGTGATGTGATAGTACATGTAGTGACCTATCTAACGCCTTCTCAAGGAATATGATCATGTAGTGACTTATCTCGTGATTGGGTTTGTATATGAATGGTATGTAAGTAAGAACTAGAGTCTTTATCCACTAGTAGGTTAAGGGCTAAGATCTTAAGATGCTTGCTATCGTTAGATCTTCTCCCTTCATGGGACTCTAGCTTTGATGATGGATGGTATGTATATTATATATGTTTATAGTAATAGAAGGTTATGTAGTGAAGATGCTTGTGTTCGTTTTTAATTTAATGCTTCCGCTGAGAGAGACGAGTGACATACCCGAGAGTACAAACCCAAACCAACTCAACTAAATTAATTAACTTGGTAAAATTTTAATGAACTCGGGTAAGAAAGGCTTGTAACACACTAATTCATGTCAACTATATACTTAAATGGACGTAGGGAATTGGGGTGTTACAGATTTGGTATCAGAGCAACACTACCTTAGTTAGAACTGATTAGGGGAGTTCAAACTAGGTAGATAGGAATTAGATTCCTCATAGGAAGACTTGAATCGGGTTAGTTAGCAAAGGATAGGTAATAGTACTAGCTTGTATTCTAGTCTGATTGGAGGAATGGAGTTTAGGTTTGGGTAGCCTGTATTTCTATTTGAGTCATATTAACTCTATAAATAGAATTGTTATTGAGAAGTCAAAACTGTTTATTTTGTAAAGTGAAATATGCCTCCAAGAAGGAATGTTAGGAATGTTCGAAGGGATGAAGAGAACCCTAAGAATCTGACGCAGATTATGCGGGAAATGGCAGACGCAATGAAACAACAAGTCGATGCTGCTGACCGCATGCTGCAACACATCCAAGGAGATAGGGATGATAGGCCTCAAGGACATAGAGATAGAGATGGGGACTATCATGGGTGGGCAGAATTTCAAAAAGCAAAACCACCAATCTTTAGGGGTGAGTTTAACCCGACCTTAGCTGAAGAGTGGATTCAAGAATTAGAGAAGTTGTTCAAAGTGTTGAGGTGTTCTGATGAGCAGAAAGTTGAGTACGCCATCTATATGCTAGCTAGTGAGGCCGAGAATTGGTGGAAAGGAGCACGACAGTTGATGGAGGCTCGTGGCACTCAAATTACGTGGGAGAACTTTAAAATTTCTTTCTTTGAAAAATATTACCCAATTAGTGTGAGGAACCAAAAGAAGATTGAGTTTATGCAGAAGAAACAGGGAAATATGCCTTTTGAGGAATTCATAGCTAAGTATGAGGAGTTGTCTAACTATTCATCTTATCTGAAGCATAATGCTGATGAGGCATGGAAGGCTATGCATGTCACGACGGCTTTGAATACTACCATGCGAAATGTAATAGCTCCTCTTGATATTAAGAATTATGCGGAACTGGTGAATAGGTGCCGTATTGTTCCTAAAAACATAGAAATTGCGGAGAAACTGAAGCAGGGAACTAATTTTAGCAACAAAAGGCCAATGAATTTCTCTAAGGGCGGAAGTAGCCAAGGAAAGAAACCTATGGTGAGTAAGTCTGCACCTAACTCTTGTCCCAACTGTGGGAAAACACATGGTGGGAGACCGTGTCTATTTGGCTCGAATGTCTGTTACTCTTGTGGTCAGACAGGGCATTATGCTAGAGACTGTCCTCAAAATAAGCAGACAAGTGAGGGAGCAAAGCCCCCAACTAAAGGGAGAGTCTTTACTCTCAAAGGTGAAGAGGCAACTGAATCAGATGATCTTATCGAGGCCGCAGGTATGACAAATGGTAAATTATTGACTGTACTGTTTGATTCTGGTGCTACGCACTCTATTATTAACTCTAAATGTGTGAAGGAACTAAACTTGCCAGTGACTACTTTTCCATTTAATTTGTCTATTTCTACTCCTACGGGGGAATGTGTTGTGACTTCTTTAGTATGTTTGAACTGTCCAATTGTTGTGGAGAATAGATCTTTTAAAGTCGATCTTATCTGTTTAAATTTATCAGGTATTGATGTAATCTTAGGAATGAACTGGTTGTCTGAAAATCAGGTGGTCCTAAATTGTTATGAAAAATCTGTGACTTTCTTAGATACCAACACTGTTAGTAAGAGAAATGAGGGAAAGAGTCAAAGAATGAGTTTTCTATGTTCCTCTGAAGTAGAAATTCAGCATAAGCTTGATAATATTCCTGTTGTTGAAGATTTTTCTGATGTTTTTCCAGAGGAGATAACTAATCTCCCTCCTAAAAGAGAAGTTGAGTTCTCAATAGAGTTGATCCCTGGAACGGGACCGATCTCTATAACACCATATAGGATGCCCCCTCCCGAGTTAGGAGAATTGAAGACACAGATAGAAGACCTTATAAGTAGGCAATTCATCAGGCCTAGTGCATCACCATGGGGTGCACCGGTATTGTTCGTGAAAAAGAAAGATGGGAGTTTTAGAATGTGTATCGATTATAGGCAGCTTAATCGGGTAACTGTGAAGAACAAGTACCCACTTCCTAGGATAGATGACCTTTTAGATCAGTTAAGAGGAGCCACAGTGTTCTCTAAGATTGATTTGAGGTCGGGGTACCATCAAATCAGAGTTAAGATAGAAGATATTCCTAAGACTGCCTTTAGAACTAGATATGGGCACTATGAATTCCTTGTGATGCCATTTGGTTTAACTAATGCTCCAACCATTTTTATGGATTACATGAACCGCATCTTTAGACCCTACCTCGATCAGTTCGTAGTAGTGTTTATTGATGATATTCTTGTATATTCTAAGAATAGGGAAGAACACGAACAACACCTTAAGATTGTATTGCAAGTGCTTAGGGAGAAGCAGTTGTATGCAAAGTTATCCAAGTGTGAGTTCTGGCTAGAAGAGGTAAAATTCTTAGGTCATGTTATCACCAAGGATGGAGTGCAAGACGAATGCAGTAGCCAATTGGGATAGACCTAAGACTGTGACCGAAATTCGTAGTTTTCTTGGATTAGCCGGTTACTATAGGAGATTCATTCAAGGGTTTTCGCAAATCGCGTTGCCCATGACAAGGTTGACCCGAAAGGGTGTACCTTTTGTGTGGACCTTAGATTGTGAGAATAGTTTCCAGACTTTGAAAGAACGATTGACTACCACACCGGTGTTAGCCATACCCGACCCTTTCGGTGAGTTTGAGTTATTCACCGACGCGTCCAAGAAGGGATTAGGTTGTGTGTTAATGCAAGAAAAGAGGGTAGTAGCCTATGCTTCTAGACAGTTGAAACCTCATGAGGAGAACTACCTGACTCATGATCTAGAGTTAGCTGCCATAGTGTTCGCCCTAAAGATATGGAGGCATTATCTTTATGGGATTAAATTCGAGATATTTAGCGATCATAAAAGTCTCAAATATCTCTTTGATCAGAAAGAATTAAATATGAGGCAGAGGAGATGGATGGAGTTCTTAAAGGACTATGACTTCGAGTTAAGGTACCATCCGGGAAAGGCAAATGTTGTTGCCGATGCCTTCAGTAGAAAATCTCTACATATGTCACAATTAATGGTTAATGAACTGAAGTTAATAGAGAAGTTTAGAGATTTGAATCTATCCACCTCAATTTGATCTGATAGAATTTGTTTGAATCAATTGAGGATAGAATGTGACATTAGGGCTCAGATATTAGAAGCCCAAAACGATGATGAATTCCTAAAGTCTCTGAAGGACCCATAGGAATTTGTTGAGTCATCAGATGGGTTGGTAACATTTCAGGATAGAATATACGTCCCGAGTCAAGGAGGACTAAGGGATAGGATATCATCCTCAAAGTGATGGACAGACTGAGAGAACTATTCAGACTTTAGAGCATATGCTTAGGGCATGTGCTCTGGAACAAAGGGGGAGTTGGGATAAAAACATTCCTTTAGTGGAGGTTGCATATAACAATAGTTTCCACTCCAGTATAGGAATGGCTCCGTATGAAGCCTTGTATGGGAGAAAGTGTAGGTTGCCGATTTCTTGGTTTGAAACTGGTGAAAAGCAATTATTAGGTCCTGAGTTGGTCCAAGAAACCACTGAACAGATAAAAATGATTAGGGAAAAGATTAGAAATGCCCAGGATAGACAAAAGAATTATGCTGACAATAGGAGGAAACCGTTGGAATTCGAGGAAGGGGATCATGTCTTCCTCAAAGTTTCTCCAATTACAGGTATTGGTAGAGCTATAAAGTCAAGAAAGTTAAATCCTAGATTTATAGGGCCCTATCAAATTTTGAAAAGAATCGGTTCATCAACCTATCAGGGTGCATTACCTACATTTTTGTCAAATCTCCACAATGTTTTTCATGTGTCACAACTACGGAAATATATTCCAGATCCTTCACATATTTTGGATGTTAATACAGTACAATTGAAAGAGAATTTAACTTACCATCCTAGACCAGTAAAGATCTTCAGTTCGGATGTCAAGCAATTGAGAAACCGGACCATCCCTTCAGTAAAGGTTTTATGGGAAGAATCTTCTCCTCAAGAGGCCACTTGGGAAAAGGAAGATGTTTTGAGACAAGCATATCCGGAACTGTTCCAAGAAATAGGTATGTTGTAAATTTCGAGGACGAAATTTTAAATAAGAAAAGTGATATGGGGATAACAAATTATAATTTTAGCCAAGGGTCACAATAACTACCAGAATTTTGAACACTTCCCGCCAAAGTGTCAAGGATGAACACAGAGTTTCATCTAAGATCATGATGATTGCTAAGTGACCCTAGGGACTTAATTGTCATTTTCTTAAATGACCATGACCATGACCATATATGGAGCTAAGAGAGAAAGAGGGCACACACACACACCATTTCCATAAAACAAGAGAGAGAGAGAGCTAGAGAGAAGGTGGAGAAAACTTTGAGGAGTGGGATTGAAGAACTCGATTCCAGCTAGGATAATCCGTAGGAAAGCATCTACACATCACAAGAAACGTAATTAAGCTCGGAAACAAGGTAATCAAAGCTTTCTTCCTCTCATCTCCAAAATTCATGGTTTTAGCTCAAATGGAGAAATTTTCAAATATAATGTTTTAAGCTGAAAGAGAGGATTAAAACTTGCATTTCTGAGTTTTTAGAACATGAATGGATACTTAGATGATGTTGCATGTATGTTGGAATGCTAGAAAATTGGAAAATTGGTCATGGGTATGGGTATGAGTTTAGTGTATTTTCATATTGAAATTTAAAGCATGAAAAGGCATGTTTTGAGATGAAATTTTCATGGGTTTTGTTGTGAAAATAATAGGGATTAAGTTACACTTTTGGTTTTCAGGTTTTGGGGCTTTAATTTGGACAAATTGAAGGTTTTTAAAGCATTTTCGCCCCGTATCAGCCGGCTGATAGCTAGAACAGCCGGCTGATGCGTTCAAATGTTGCCCAGAAAAATTTCCAGATTATGAACAGCCGGCTGATAGCTTAGAACAACCGGCTGATGGGTTTAAATTTTGCAGAAAATGTTCATATTTTGCCCAGAAACATGCATATTTTGCCCAGTAATTTCCAGAATTGGAACAGCCGGCTGATGGCTTAAGAACAGCCGGCTGTTGTGTTTTTAAAGTGGCTGAATTAGCTCTCCAGAGAGCTAACAGCCGGCTGATAGGTCCTAACAGCCGGCTGATTGGTCTCTGGAAAATTTTATTCTTCGAAATTAAGGGCCAATCAGCCGGCTGATGGCCCCCAATCAGCTGCTGATAGGCCCCTTTTTTGTATAGTGAACTTAATCACTTTTAATGATGTTTTAAGCACTTAATTTCATTCTCAAACATGATGCTCAATGATTTTTAAGTAATTTGAAATATGAATCAAGGGGAAATAACATAGAAAGAAAGAAAAGAGAGCTAGTATTCGATGTACATGTATCGGTAAAGAATGGGTCCATAATCGATTGACCAATTGTCGGTATGGGACGGCTGTTGGGATTTCCACGGTCGTGTCATTATTTGGGATGGTAAAACATCCAATCGGTTAAGAATGTGATTTTATAAAAACACCGTGTTGGTTACCGAATTTTAAGCTAGCATGCCCTATGTGGCCATTTAAGAGCGACATGCTTAAAATTAGGCGAACCATGATTGGGACCTATTTCTTTTCAATATATGTATAGGTGAATAGCATATCACGGAGATGAATTGTTGACTCTTAAAGGAAAGATACCATGCATATAAATTGTTGATCCACAGGGAAAGACACAATGCTTGCAATAGGTTGATCCTTAAGGGAAGACGCAATGAATCCTATGAATGTATGTGTTCAAGGAATTGAACAGTTGATCCTCCGGGACAACATGATGAATCCTAGGTATAAATGAATGTTATGAGAGGCAAATTGTTGATCCTTCGGGAAAGAAGCAAATGGTCCTCTAATGATGATGTTATGAGGGACGAATTGTTGATCCTTCGGGAAAGATACAAAGGGTCCTACAATGATGATGAATGTATGGATGTGTGCGAGTGTTCGCGTTGCGGCACTCCCGATCCTCATATGTTTTATGAAATTAGGGCTAGATGCCCACATGTTTATTATGTGTTATTTCAGTACCCTTGAGATTATGAATGATGATGGTATGATGAAATGTTTTATGTATATTCATATTTCTCTAATTTATGATGTTTTGCAAAGATGAGGACGATACTTTTCCATACCATACCAATGAATGGATTGAATAAGTGTTTTGAAATGATGTATCAAATGTTGCATTCACAAGAATACATGCTATGTTTTATTATGCCTCAAAGAAATGAATGATAATGCATCCATGTTTTAAATGTTATGAAATGTATGAGGAAATGCAGGAATTTTCTGTGTGATGATACAGTGGTACACATTAGCGGTTTTCAAAACAGGTTTCTATGATTACTGAGATTATAAATCTCATGATTACGTTGATGTGTATCAAATGCCTAGGTACTTAGTCACGTTGGAGGCCAAGCTAGAATGGAGGCATGATCCAGTACTGGGCTGGGTCGTAATGATTAGTGATGTGATTGTACATGTAGTGACTTATCTGACGCCTTCTCAAGGAATATGATCATGTAGTACATGTTTTTGTTTTGTTTATTTTGGAATCCCCATTCCCTTGATTTTGTCCTTTAGTATCTTTTTGGAAAGGTTACAAAGTCCTAGTAGTTAATATGTTAGGAAGGGATGGAGGACATGTTTGAGTTTGTATATGAATGGTATGTAAGTAAGAACTAGAGCCTTTATCCACTAGTAGGTTAAGGTCTAAGATCTTAAGATGCTTGCTATCTTTAGATCTTCTCCCTTCATGGGACTCTAGCTTTGATGATGGATGGTATGTATATTATATATGTTTATAGTAAATAGAAGGTTATGTAGTGAAGATGCTTGTGTTCGTTTTTAATTTAATGCTTCCGCTGAGAGAGACGAGTGACATACCCGAGAGTACAAACCCAAACCAACTCAACTAAATTAATTAACTTGGTAAAATTTTAATGAACTCGGGTAAGAAAGGCTAGTAACACACTAATTCATATCAACTATATACTTAAATGGACGTAGGGAATTGGGGTGTTACAAAATTCATTGGCGAAAACTGATGAATATCAAGGTTTGGAAACACTCACCGTGAAAACTGATGAATATCAAGTTTTCGAAACACTCATCGGCGAAAACTGATGAGTATCAAGTTTCCGAAACACGCACCGGCGAAAACTGATGAATATCAATTTTCGAAACACTCATCGGCGAAAACTGATTAATAAGAAAATCAAGTTTCGAAACACTCATTGGGGAAAATTGATGAATATCAAGTTTCCGAAAAACTCATTGGGGAAAATTGATGAATATCAAGTTTCCGGAACACTCATCGGCGAATACTGATGAATATCATGTTTTCGAAACACTAATCGACGAAAACTGATGAATATCAAGTTTTCGAAACACTCAATGGCGAAAACTGAAGAAAATCAAGTTTTCGAAACATTCATTGGCGAAAATTGATGAATATCAAGTTTTCGAAACACTCACCGGCGAACACTGATGAATATCAAGTTTTCGAAAACTCATCGGCGAAAACTAATTAACAAGAAAATCAAGTTTTCAAAAAACACATTGGCAAAAACTGATGAATATCAAGTTTCCGAAACACTAATCGGTGAAAAATGATCAATATCAAGTTTCCGAATCACTCATCGGCGAAACAGATTAACAAGAAAATCAAGTTTTCGAAAAATTGCTTGGCGAAAACTGATGAATATCAAGTTTTGGAAACACTCACCGCCGAAAACTGATGAATATCAAGTTTTCGAAACACTAATCGGCGAAAATTGATTAACAAGAAAATCAAGTTTTCGAAACACTCATTGGCGAAAAGTGATGAATATTAACTTTTCGAAACACTCACCGGCGAAAACTGATGAATATCAAGTTTTCGAAACACTCATCGGCGAAAACTGATTAACAAGAAAATCAAGTTTTCGAAACACTCATCGGCGAAAGCGGATGAATATCAAGTTTCCGAAACACTTATCGGCGAAAACTGATGAATATCAAGTTTTCGAAACACTCATTGGCGAAATCTGATGAATATCAAGTTTTCGAAACACCCATTGGCGAAAACCGATGAATATTAATTTTCCGAAACACTAATCTACGAAAACTGATAAATATCATGTTTTCGAAACATTCATCGGCGAAAACTGATTAACAAGAAAATCAAGTTTTCGAAAAATTCATTGGCGAAAACTGATGAATATCACGTTTTCGAAACACTCATCGACGAAAACTGATTAACAAGAATATCAAGTTTTCGAAACACTCACTGGCGAAAACTGATCAATATCAAGTTTTCGAAACACTCTTTGGCGAAAACTGATAAAAAAGAAAATCAAGTTTTCGAAATACTCATTGGCAAAAACTAATGAATATCATGTTTTCGAAACACTCATCAGTGAAAACTGATGAATATCAAGTTTTCGAAACACTCATCGGCGAAAACTGATTAACAAGAAAATCAAGTTTTCGAAACACTCAATTGAGAAAACTGATGAATATCATGTTTTCAAAACACTCACCGGCGAAAACTGATTAACAAGAAAATCAAGTTTTCGAAACACTCATTGGGGAAAATTGATGAATATCAAGTTTTCGAAACACTCGTTGGGGAAAATTGAAGAATATCAAGTTTCTGAAACACTCATCGACTAAAACTGATGATTAACAAGATTTCGAGACACTCATCGGCGAGAACTGATGAATATTATGTTTTCGAAATAGTTATTGGCAAAAACTGAAGAAAATCATGTTTTCGAAACATTCATTGGTAAAAATAGACGAATATCAAGTTTTCAAAATACGCACCGGAGAAAACTAATGTTTATCATGATTTCGAAACGCTCATCGACGAAAACTGACAAACCAGAAAATCATGTTTTCGAAAAATTCATTGGCAAAAACTGATGAATATCAAGTTTTGGAAACACTCACCCGCGAAAACTAATGAATATCAACTTTTCGAAACACTCATCAATGAAAACTGATTAACAAGAAAATCAAGTTTTCGAAACACTCAGTGGCGAAAACTAATGAATATCATGTTTTCGAAACACTCATCGGTAAAAATTGATTAACAAGAAAATCAAGTTTTGGAAACACTTGTTGGCGAAAACTGATGAATATCATGTTTTCAAAACACTCACCGGCGAAAACTGATGAATATCAAGTTTTCGAAACACTCATCGGCGAAAACTGATAGACAAGAAAATCATGTTTTCGAAACACTTTTTGGCGAAAACTGATGAATATCATGTTTCCGAAACACTAATCAGCGAAAGCTAATGAACATCAACTTTTCGAAACACTCATCGGTGAAAATTGATTAACAAGAAAATCATGTTTTCGTAACACTCATTGGCGAAAACTGAAGAATATCAAGTTTCTGAAACACTCACAGGCAAAACTTGATGAATGTCAAGTTTTCGAAACCCTAATTGGTGAAAACAGATGAATATCAAATTTTCAAAACACTAATCGGCGAAAAATAATGAATTTTATGTTTTCAAAACACTCATCGGTAAAAATTGATTAACAAGAAAATCATGTTTTCGAAACAGTCATTGGCGAAAATTAATGAATATCAAGTTTTTGAAACACTCATCGGCGAAAACTAATGAATATCAAGTTTTTAAAACACTCACTGGCAAAAACTGATTAACAAGAAAATCAAGTTTTCGAAACACTCATTGGCGAAAACTGATGAATATCAAGTTTTCGAAACACTCATCGATAAAAACTGATGAATATCAAGTTTTCGAAACACTCATTAGCGAAAACTGATTAACAAGAAAATCAAGTTTTCAAAACACTCATTGGCGAAAATTGATCAATATCATGTTTTCGAAACACTCACGAGCGAAAACTAACGAATATTAGCTTTTCGAAACACTCATCGTCGAAAATTGATTAACAAGAAAATCAAGTTTTCGAAATAGTCAACGGCAAAAATTAATGAATATCAAGTTTTTACAACAGTCACCGGAGAAAATTGATGAATATCAACTATTTGAAACACTCATCGGCTAAAATTGATTATCAAGAAAATCAGGTTTTAGAAATACTGAATGGCGAAAACTGTTGAATATCAAGTGTTCGAAACACTTGTTGATGAAAAATGATCAATATCAAGTTTCCGAAACACTAATCGGAGAAAACGAAGGAATATCAAGTTTTCGAAACACTCATCGATGAAAACTAATTAAAAAGAAAATTATGTTTTCGAAACACTCATTCGCGAAAACTGATGAACATCAAATTTTCGAAACACTCACCAATGAAAATTGATGAATATCAAGTTTCCGAAACACTCATCGGCGGAAACTGATTAACATGAAAATCAAGTTTTCGAAACACTCATTAGCGAAAACTGAAGAATATCAATTCTCTGAAACACTCACCGGCGAAAACTGATGAATATCATGTGTTTGAAACACTCATCGGCAAAGACTGATGAACAAGAAAATCAAGTTTTCGAAACACTCATTGGCGAAAACTATTGAATATCAAGTTACTGAAACACGAACCGGCGAGAATTAATTAACAAGAACATGAAGTTTTCGAAACACTCATTGGCGAAAACTGATGAATATCATGTTTTCGAAACATTCAGCGGCGAAAACTGATTAACAATAAAATCAAGTTTTCAAAACACTCATTGGGGAAAACTGATGAATATGAAGTCTTCAAAACACTCATCGGCGAAAACTGTTAACAAGAAAATGAAGTTGACGAAACACTCATTGGCGAAAATTAATGAATATCATGTTTTCAAAACACTCACCGGCGAAAATTGATGAATATCAACTTTTCGAAACACTCATCGGCGAAAATTCATTAACAAGAAAATCAAGTCTTCGAAACACTCAGTGGCGAAAAGTGATGAATATCATGTTTTCGAAACACTCACCGGCGAAAACTGATGAATATCAAGTTTTCGAAAATCACATCGGCGAAAACTGATTAGAAAGAAAATCAAGTTTCGAAACATTCATTCGCGAAAACCGATGAATATAAAGTTTTCGAAACACTCATCGGCAAAAACTGATTAACAAGAAAATCAAGTTTTCGAAATACTCATTAGCTAAAATTGATGAATATCAAGTCTTCAAAACATTCATCGCCGAAAACTGATTAACAAGAAAATCCCGTTTTTGAAACACTCATTGGCGAAAACTGATGAATATGAACTTTTCGAAACACTCATCTGTGAAAACAGATTAACAAGAAAATCAAGTTTTCGAATTACTCATTGGCAAAAACTGATAAATATCAAGTTTTGAAGCACTCAACGGCGAAAAATGATGAATATCAAGTTTTCGAAAAACTCATCGTCGAAAACTGATTAAGATGAAAATCAAGTATTTAAAACACTCATCTGCGAAAACTGATAAATATCAAGTTTCCTAAGTACTCATCGGCGAAAATAGATTAACAAGAAAATCAACTTTTCGATACACTGATTGGCGAAAACTTATAAATATCAAGTTTTCGAAACACTTACTGGCGAAAAATGATGAATATCTTGTTTTAGAAACACTCATCGGCGAAAACTGATGAATATCATGTTTTCGAAATAGTCTTCAATGAAAACTGATTAACAACAAAATCAAGTTTTCGAAACACTCATTGGCGAAAACTGATGAATATCAAGTTTCTGAAACACTAATCGGTGAAAACTGATGAATATCAAGTTTTTCGAAACACTCAGCGGCGAAAAGTGATCAACAAGAAAATCATGTTTTCGAAACACTCAATGGCGAAAATTGATGAATTTCATGTTTTCGAAACACTCACCGGCGAAAACTGATGAATATCAAGTTTTCGAGACTCTCGTTAGCGAAACCTGATGAATATCATGTTTTCGAAACACTCTTCGGCGAAAAGTGATGAATATCAAGTTTTCGAAACACTCATCGGCGAAAACTGATTAACCAGAAAATCAAGTTTTCAAAACACTCATTGGCGAAAACTGATGAATATCAAGATTTCAAAACATTCATCGGTGAAAACTGATTAACAAGAAAATCAGGTTTTTGAAACACTCATTGGCGAAAACTGATGAATATCATGTTTTCGAAACACTCATCGGTGAAAACTGATGAATATCAAGTTTTTGAAACACTCATTGACGAAAACTGATTAACAAGAAAATCAAGTTTTCGAAACACTCATTGGTCAAAACTGATGAATATCAAGTTTTCGAAACACTTACCGGCAAAAACTGAATAACGAGAAAATGATGTTTTCGAAACACTCATTAGTGAAAACTGAAGAATATCAAGTTTAAGAAACATTCATCGGCGAAAA
This sequence comes from Senna tora, assembly GCA_014851425.1. Classification (NCBI taxonomy): domain Eukaryota; kingdom Viridiplantae; phylum Streptophyta; class Magnoliopsida; order Fabales; family Fabaceae; genus Senna; species Senna tora. The sequence goes on along the minus strand of JAAIUW010000251.1, from coordinate 13,871 downwards.
CTGATGAATATCAAGTTTTCAAATCACTCATCGGGGAAAAATGAATAACAAGAAAATCAAGTTTTCGAAACACTCATTGGCGAAAACTGATGAATATCAAGTTTTCGAAACACACATCGGCGAAAGCTTATTAACAAGAAAATCAAGTTTTCGAAACACTCATTGGCAAAAACTAATGACTATCAAGTTTTCGAAACACTCACCAACGAAAACTGAGGAATATCAAGTTTTCAAAAACCTAATCAGTAAAAATTGATTAAAAAGAAAATCAAGTTTTCGAAATACTCTATCGCAAAAATTGATGAATATCATGTTTTCGAGGCACTAACCTCCGAAAACTGATGAATATCAAGTTTTCGAAACACTCATCGGCAAAAATTGATTAACAAGAAAATCAGTTTTCGAAACACTCATTGGCGACAACTGATGAATAGAATGTTTTCGAGATAGTCACCGGGCAAAAACTGATGAATATCAAGTTTTCGAAACACTCATCGGCGAAAACTGATTAACAAGAAAATTAAATTTTCGAAACACTCATTGGCGAAAACTGATGAATTCAAGTTTTCGAAACACTCACCAACAAAACCTGAATAACAAGAAAATCAAGTTTTCGAAACAGTCATTGGCGAAAACTGCAGAAGATCAAGTTTCTGAAAAACTCACCGGCAAAAACTAATGAATATGAACTTTACGAAACACTCATCGGCAAAAACTGATTAAAAAGAAAACCAAGTTTTCGAAACACTCATTAGCAAAAACTGATGAATATCAAGTTTCCAAAACCCTAATCAGCGAAAATAGATGAAAAATAACTTTTCAAAACACTTATCTGAGAAAACTGATTAAGAAGAAAATCAAGTTTTCGAAGCACTCATTGGCGAAAACTGATGAATATCAAGTTTCCGAAACCCTCATCAGCGAAAATTGATGAGTATGATGTTTTCGAAACACTCATCGGCGAAAACTGATTAACAAGAAAATCAAGTTTTCGAAACAGTCATTGGCGAAAACTGATCAATATCAAGTTCTCGAAACTCTCACCGGCGAAAATTGATGAATATAAAGTTTTCGAAACACTCATCGACGAAAACTGATTAACAAGAAAATCAAGTTTACGAAACAGTTATTGGCGAAAATTGATGAATATCATGTTTTCAAAACACTCGCCGGCAAAAATTGATTTATATCAACTTTTCGAAACACTCATCGGCGAAAACTTATTAACAAGTAAATCAAGTTTTCGAAACACTCATTGGCGAAAACTGAAGAATATCAAGTTTCCGACACACTCACCGGAGAAAACTGATGAATATCAAGTTTTCGAAACACTCATCAGCGAAAACTGATTAATATCAAGTTTTCGAAACATCCATTAGAGAAAATTGATGACTCTCAACTCTTCGAAGCACTCATCGGTGAAAACTGATTAACAAGTAAATCAAGTTTTTGAAACACTCATTGGCAAAAATTGATGTATATCAAGTTTCTAAATCCCTAATCAGCAAAAACTTATGAATATTAACTTTTCGAAACACTCATCGTTGAAAACTGATTAACAAGAAAATCAAGTTTTCGAATTGCTCAATGGCAAAAACTGATGAATATCAAGTTTTCGAAGCACTCACCGCCGAAAACTGATGAATATCAAGTTTTTGAAACACTCATCAGCGAAAATTGATTAACAAGAAAATCAAGTTTTCGAAACACTCATTGGCCAAACCTGATGAATATCAAGATTCCAAAACACTAATCGGTGAAAACTAATGAATATCAAGTTTTTGAAACACTCATCGGCGAAAATTGATTAACAAGAAAATCAAGTTCTCGCAACAATCATTGGCGAAAACTGATGAATATCAAGTTTTCGAAACACTCACCGGCGAAAACTGATGAATATCAAGTTTTCGAAACACTCATCGACGAAAACTGATTAACAAGAAAATCTAGTTTTCGAAACACACTTTGGCGAAAACTGATGAATATCAAGTTTTCGAAAAATTCATCGGCGAAAACTGATTAACAAGAAAATCAAGTTTTCAAAACACTTATTGGCGAAAACTGATGAATAACATGTTTTCGAAACACTCATCGGCAAAAATTGATTAACAAGAAAATTAAGTTTTCGTAAGACTCAGTGGCGAAAACTGATGAATATCAAGTTTTGGAAACACTCACCGGCGAAAACTATTTTACAAGAAAATCAAGTTTTCGAAACACTCTTTGGAGAAAACTGAAGGATATCAAGTTTTCGAAACACTCACCGACGAAAACTAATGAATATCAAGTTTTCGAAGCACACATCGGCGAAAACCGATTAACAAGAAAATCAGGTTTTCGAAACACTCATTGGCAAAAACTGTTGAATATCAAGTTTCTGAAACCCTAATCAGCGAAAATCGATGAATATCAAGTTTCTGAAACACTCACCGGCGAAAATCTAGTGTTCAAAACACTCATTGGAGAAAACAGATGATATCATGTTTTCGAAACACTCACCGGCAAAAACTGATGAATATCAAGTTTTCGAAACACTCATCGGCGAAAACTGATAAACAAGAATATCAAGTTTTCGGAACACTCATTGGCGAAAATTGATGAATATCAAGTTTTCGAAACACTCATCGGCGGAAATTGATTAACAAGAAAATCAAGTTTTCAAAACACTCATTGGCGGAAATTGATGAATATCAGGTTTTCGAAACACTCACCTGCGAAAACTGATGAATATCAACTATTCGAAACACTCATCGGCGTAAAGTGATTAACAAGAAAATCAAGTTTTCGAAACACTCATTGGCGAAAACTGATGAATATCATGTTTTCGAAACACTCACCGGCGAAAACTGATGAATATCATGTTTTCGAAACACTCATTGGCGAAAACTGATGAATATAATGTTTTCGAAACACTCACCAGCGAAAACAGATTAACAAGAAAATCAAGTTTTCGAAACACTTATTGGCGAAAACGGAAGAATATCAAGTTTCTGAAACACTCAACGGTGAAAGCTGATGAATATCAAGTTTTCGAAGCACTCATTGGCGAAAACTGATGAACAAGAAAATAAAGTCCTCAAAACACTCATTGGCGAAAACTGATGAATATGAAGTTTCCGAAACTCTAATCAGCGAAAACAGATGAATATCAACTTTTCGAAACACTCATCGGCGAAAACTGATTAACAAGAAAATCAAGTTTTCGAAACACTCATTGGCAAAAACTGATGAATATCATGTTTTCGAAACACTCACCGGCGAAAACTGATGAATATCAAGTTTTCGAAACACTCATCGGCAAAAACTGATTAACAAGAAAATCAAGTTTTCGACACACTCATTGCCGAAAACTGATGAATATCATTTTTTCAAAACACTCACCGGCGAAAACTGATTAACAAGAAAATCAAGTTTTCGAAACACTCATTGGCGAAAACTGAAGAATAACAAGTTTCCGAAAAACTCACTGGCAAAAATTGATGAATATAAAGTTTTCAAAACACTCATCGACAAAAACTGATTAATAGGGAAATCAGGTTTTCAAAACATTCATTGGCGAAAACTGATGAATATCAAATTTCCGAAACACTAATCAGGGAAAACTGGTGAATTTCAACTTTTCGAAACACTCATCGGCGAAAACTTATTAACAAGAAAATCAAGATTTCGAATTACTCATTCGCGAAAAGTGATGAATATCAAGTTTTCGGAACACTCTTCAACGAAGATTGATGAATATCAAGTTATCAAATCACTCATCGGCGAAATCTGATAAACAAGAAAATCAAGTTTTTGAAACACTCATCGGTGAGAACTGATTAACAACAAAATCAAGTTTTCAAAAGAGTCATTGGCGAAAACTGATGAATATCAAGTTTCCGAAACACTAATCGGCGAAAACTGATGAATATCAAGTTTTCGAAACACTCATCGGCGAAAACTGATTAACAAGAAAATCATGTTTTCGAAACACTCATTGGCGAAAACAGATGAATATCAAGTTTCCGAAATACTAATCGGCGAAAAATTATAAATATCAAGTTTTCGAAACACTCATCGACGAAAACTTATTAACAAGAAAATCACGTTTTCGAAAAATTCATTGGCGAAAATTGATGAATATCATGTTTTCGAGACACTCACCGGCGAAAACTGATGAGTATCAAGTTTTCGAAACACTCGTCGGCGAAAACTGATTAACATGAAAATTAAGTTTTCGAAACACTCATTGGCGAAAATTGATGAATAACATATTTTCGAAACACTCACCTGCGAAAAATAATGAGTATCAAGTTTTCGAAACACTCACCGACGAAAACTGATTAACAAGAAAATCAAGTTTTCGAAACACTCATTCGGGAAAACTGAAGAATATCATGTTTCCGAAACACTAATCAGGGAAAACTGATGAATATCAACTTTTCGAAACACTCATCAGTGAAAATTGATTAACAAGAAAATCAAGTCTTCGAAAGACTTAATGGCGAAAACTGATGAATATCAAGTTTTCGAAACACTCACTAGCGAAAACTGATGAATATCAAGTTTTCGAATCACTCATCGGCAAAAACTAGTTAACAAGAAAATAAAGTTTTCGAAACACTCATGGGCGAAAACTGATGAATATCAAGTTTTTAAAACACTCATCGCCGAAAACTGATTAACAAGAAAATCAAGTTTTTGAAACACTCATTGGCGAAAACTGATGAATATCAAGTTTCCGAAACACTAATCGGCGAAAATTGATGCATATCAAGTTTTTGAAACACTCATCGGTGAAATTTGGTTAACAAGAAAATCAAGTTTTCATAACACTCAGTGGCGAAAACTAATGAATATCAAGTTTTCTAAACACTCACCGGAGAAAAATGATGAATAACAAGTTTTCGAAACACTCATTGGCAAAAAATGATTAACAAGAAATTCAAGTTTTCGAAACAGTTATTGGCGAAAACCGATGAATATCAAGTTTCCGAAACACTCACCGACGAAAACTGTTGAATATCAAGTTTTCGAAACACTCAACGGCGAAAACTGATGAATATCAAGTTTTGGATACACTCACTGGCGAAATCAAATGAATAAGATGTTTTCGAAACACTCATCAGCGAAAAATGATTAATAAGAAATTCAAGTTTTCAAAAGAGTCATTGGCAAAAACTGATGAATATCATCTTCCCGAAACACTAATCGGGGAAAACTAATGAATATCATGTTTTCGAAGTAATTATCAGCGAAAACTGATTAACAAGAAAATCAATTTTTAGAAACACTCATTCACAAAAACTAATGAATATCAAGTTTTCGAAACACAAATCGGCAAAAACTGATGAATATCATGATTTCGAAACACTCATCGGCGAAAACTGATAAAAAGGAAATTCAGGTTTTCGACACACTTAGTAGCGAAAACTAATGAATATCAAGTTTTCGAAAGACTCACCGGCGAAAACTGATGAAGAACAAGTTTTCGAAACTCTCATCGGCAAAAAATGATTAACAATAAATTCAAGTTTTCGAAACAGTTATTGGTGAAAAGTGATGAATATCAAGTTTTTGAAACACTCACCGACGAAAACTGATGAATATCAAGTTTTTGAAACACTCACTGGCGAAAACTGATGAATATCAAGATTTTGATACACTCACCAGCGAAAACTGATGAATATCAAGTTTTCGAAACACTCATCGGCGAAAAATGATTAACAAGAAATTCAAGTTTTCAAACACTCATTGGCAAAAACTGTTGAATATCAACTTTCTGAAACACTAATCGGGGAAGACTGATGAATATCAAGTTTTCGAAGCACTAATCGGCGAAAAATGATTAACAAGAAAATCAAGTTTTTGAAACACTCATTTACAAAAACTGATGAATATCAAGTTTTTGAAACACTCATCGGCGAAAACTGATTAACAAGAAAATCAAGTTTTCGAAACACTCAATGGCCGAAACTGATGAATATCATGTTTTCGAAACACTCACCCGCGAAAACTGATTAACAAGAAAATCTAGTTTTCGAAACACTCATTGGCGAAAACTGAAGAATATTAAGTTTCCGAAACACTCACCGGCGAAATTTGATGAATATCATGTTTTCGAAGCACTCATCGTCGGAAACTCATTAACAAGAAAATCATGTTTTCGAAACGCTCATTGGCGAGAACTGATGAATATCAAGTTTTCGAAACGCTCATCGGCGAGAACTGATTAACAAGAAAATCATGTTTTCGAAACACTCATTGGCAAAAACTGATGAATATCAAGTTTTCGAAACACTCCTCGACGGAAACTGATTTACAAGAAAATCAAGTTTACGAAACACTCATTGGCGAAAATTGATGAATATCATGGTTTCGAAACACTCACCGGCGAAAACTGATGAATATCAACTTCTCGAAACACTCATCGGCGAAAACTCATTAACAAGAAAATCAGTTTTCGAAACACTCATTGGTGAAAACTGATGAATAGATTGTTTTCGAAACACTCACCGGGCAAAACTAATCAATATCAAGTTTTCGAAACACTAATCGGCGAAAACTGATTAACAAGAAAATAAAATTTTTGAAACACTCATTGGCGAAAATTGATGAATTCAAGTTTTTGAAACACTCTCTAGCGAAAAATGATGAACAAGAAAATCAAGGTTTCGAAACACTCGTTGGCGAAAACTGAAGAATATCATGTTTCCGAAACACTCACCGGCGAAAACTGATGAATATCAAGTTTTCGAAACACTCATCGGTGAAAACTGATTAACAAGAAAATCATGTTTTCGAAACACTCATTGGCGAAAACTGATGAATATCATGTTTCCGAAACCCTAATCAGTGAAAATAGATGAAAAATAAATTTTCGAAACACTTATCGGCGAAAATTGATTAACAAGAAAATCAAGTTTTCGAAACACTCATTGGCGAAAACTGATGAATATCAAGTTTCCGAAACCCTCATCAGCGAAAATTGATGAGTATGATGTTTTCGAAACACTCATCGGCGAAAACTGATTAACAAGAAAATCAAGTTTTCGAAACAGTCATTGGCGAAAACTGATCAATATCAAGTTCTCGAAACTCTCACCGGCGAAAATTGATGAATATAAAGTTTTCGAAACACTCATCGACGAAAACTGATTAACAAGAAAATCAAGTTTACGAAACAGTTATTGGCGAAAATTGATGAATATCATGTTTTCAAAACACTCGCCGGCAAAAATTGATTTATATCAACTTTTCGAAACACTCATCGGCGAAAACTTATTAACAAGTAAATCAAGTTTTCGAAACACTCATTGGCGAAAACTGAAGAATATCAAGTTTCCGACACACTCACCGGAGAAAACTGATGAATATCAAGTTTTCGAAACACTCATCAGCGAAAACTGATAAATATCAAGTTTTTGAAACACTCATTAGCAAAAACTGATGAATATCAAGTTTTCGAAATACTCATCGGCGAAAACTGATTAACAAGAAAATTAATTTTTCGAAACACTCATTGGCGAAAATTGAAGAATATCATGTTTCTGAAACCCTAATCAGCGAAAATTGATGAATATCAACTTTTCGAAACACTCATCGGCGAAAACTGATTTACAAGAAAATCAAGTTTTCGAATTACTCAATGGCAAAAACTGATGAATATCAAGTTTTCGAAGCACTCACCGCCGAAACCTGATGAATATCAAATTTTCCAAACACTCCTCGACGAAAACTGATAAACAAAAAATTAAGTTTTCGAAACACTCATTGGCGAAAGTTGATGAATATCAAGTATCCAAAACACTAATCGGCGAAAACTACAAAATATACAGATTTCAAAATACTCGTCGGCGAAAACTGTTTAACAAGAAAACCAAATTTTCTAAAAAATCATTGGCGAACACTGATGAACATCAAGTTTTCGAAACACTCACCGGCGAAAACTGATGAATTTCAAGTTTTCGAAACACCCATCGACGAAAACTGATTAACAAGAAAATCTAGTTTTCGAAACACACTTTGGCGAAAATTGATGGATATCAAGTTTCCGAAACACTCATCGGCGAAAACTGATTAACAAGAAAATGAAGTTTTCGAAACACTCGTTGGCGAAAACTGATCAATATCATGTTTTCGAAACACTCATCGGCAAAAACTGATTAACAAGAAAATTATTTTTTCGAAACACTCATTGGCGAAAATTGATGAATATCAAGTTTTCGAAAAACTCACAGGCGAAAACTATTTTACAAGAAAATCAAGTTTTCGAAACACTCTTTGGAGAAAACTGAAGGATATCAAGTTTTCGAAACACTCACCGACGAAAACTAATGAATATCAAGTTTTCGAAGCACACATCGGCGAAAACCGATTAACAAGAAAATCAGGTTTTCGAAACACTCATTGGCGAAAACTGTTGAATATCAAGTTTCTGAAACCCTAATCAGCGAAAATCGATGAATATCAAGTTTCTGAAACACTCACCGGCGAAAATCTAGTGTTCAAAACACTCATTGGAGAAAACAGATGATATCATGTTTTCGAAACACTCACCGGCAAAAACTGATGAATATCAAGTTTTCGAAACACTCATCGGCGAAAACTGATAAACAAGAATATCAAGTTTTCGGAACACTCATTGGCGAAAATTGATGAATATCAAGTTTTCGAAACACTCATCGGCGGAAATTGATTAACAAGAAAATCAAGTTTTCAAAACACTCATTGGCGGAAATTGATGAATATCAGGTTTTCGAAACACTCACCTGCGAAAACTGATGAATATCAACTATTCGAAACACTCATCGGCGTAAAGTGATTAACAAGAAAATCAAGTTTTCGAAACACTCATTGGCGAAAACTGATGAATATCATGTTTTCGAAACACTCACCGGCGAAAACTGATGAATATCATGTTTTCGAAACACTCATTGGCGAAAACTGATGAATATAATGTTTTCGAAACACTCACCAGCGAAAACAGATTAACAAGAAAATCAAGTTTTCGAAACACTTATTGGCGAAAACGGAAGAATATCAAGTTTCTGAAACACTCAACGGTGAAAGCTGATGAATATCAAGTTTTCGAAGCACTCATTGGCGAAAACTGATGAACAAGAAAATAAAGTCCTCAAAACACTCATTGGCGAAAACTGATGAATATGAAGTTTCCGAAACTCTAATCAGCGAAAACAGATGAATATCATGTTTTCGAAGCACTCGTCGGCGAAATCTGATTAACAAAAAAATGAAGTTTGCGAAACACTCATTGGCAAAAACTGATGTATATCTTGTTTTCGAAACACTCACCGGCGAAAACTGATGAATATCAAGTTTTCGAAACACTCATCGGCGAAAACTGATTAACAAGAAAATCAAGTTTTCGAAACACTCATTGCCGAAAACTGATGAATATCATTTTTTCAAAACACTCACCGGCGAAAACTGATTAACAAAAAAATCATGTTTTTGAAACACTAAGTGGCGAAAACTGAAGAATATCATGTTTCCAAAAAGCTCATCGGCAAAAACTGATGAATATCAAGTTTTGAAAACACTCTTCGGCGAAAACTGATTAATAGGGAAATTAAATTTTCAAAGCACTCATTGGCGAAATCTGACGAATATCAAGTTTCCGAAACACTAATCAGGGAAAACTGATGAATATCAACAATTCGAAACACTCATCGGCTAAAACTGATTAACAAGAAAATCAAGATTTCGAATTACTCATTGGCGAAAACTGTTGAATATCAAGTTTTCGGAACACTCTTCAACGAAGATTGATGAATATCAAGTTATCAAATCACTCATCGGCGAAATCTGATAAACAAGAAAATCAAGTTTTTGAAACACTCATCGGTGAGAACTGATTAACAACAAAATCAAGTTTTCAAAAGAGTCATTGGCGAAAACTGATGAATATCAAGTTTCCGAAACACTAATCGGCGAAAACTGATGAATATCAAGTTTTCGAAACACTCATCGGCGAAAACTGATTAACAAGAAAATCATGTTTTCGAAACACTCATTGGCGAAAACAGATGAATATCAAGTTTCCGAAATACTAATCGGCGAAAAATTATAAATATCAAGTTTTCGAAACACTCATCGACGAAAACTTATTAACAAGAAAATCACGTTTTCGAAAAATTCATTGGCGAAAATTGATGAATATCATGTTTTCGAGACACTCACCGGCGAAAACTGATGAGTATCAAGTTTTCGAAACACTCGTCGGCGAAAACTGATTAACATGAAAATTAAGTTTTCGAAACACTCATTGGCGAAAATTGATGAATAACATATTTTCGAAACACTCACCTGCGAAAAATAATGAGTATCAAGTTTTCGAAACACTCACCGACGAAAACTGATTAACAAGAAAATCAACTTTTCGAAACACTCATTCGGGAAAACTGAAGAATATCATGTTTCCGAAACACTAATCAGGGAAAACTGATGAATATCAACTTTTCGAAACACTCAACAGTGTAAACTGATTAACAAGAAAATCAAGTTTTCGAAACATTCAATGGCGAAAATTGATGAATATCAAGTTTTCGAAACACTCATTGGCGAAAACTGATTAACAAGAAAATCAAGTTTTCGAAACACTCATTGACGAAAATTAATGAATATCAAGTTTTCGAAACACACATCGGCGAAAATTGATTAACAAGGAAATCATGATTTCGAAACACCCCTGGGCGAAACATGATGAATATCAGGTTTTTGAAGCACTCATCGGCGAAAATTGATGCATATCAAGTTTTTGAAACACTCATCGGTGAAATTTGATTAACAAGAAAATCAAGTTTTCAAAACACTCTGTGGCGAAAACTGTTGAATATCAAATTTTGGAAACACTCACCGGCGAAAACTGATGAATAACATGTATTCGAAACAATCATCGGCAAAAAATGATAAACATGAAATTCAAGTTTTCGAAATAGTCATGGGTGAATACCGATGATTATCAAGTTTTTGAAACACTCATCGATGAAAACTAATGAATATCAAGTTTTCGAAAGACTCAACGACGAAAACTGATGAATATCAAGATTTGGATACACTCACTGGCGAAATCAGATGAAGATGATGTTTTCGAAACACTCATCGGCGAAAAAAGATTAACAAGAAATTCAAGTTTCGAAACACTCATCGGCGAAAACAGTTGAATATCAAGTTTTCGAAACACTCTCCGGCGAAAACTGATCAATATCAAGTTTTCGACGCACTCATCGACGAAAACTGATTAACAGGAAAGTCAAGTTTCCGAAGCACTCATTGACGAAAACTGATGATCATCAAGTTTTCGACACACTAATCGCCGAAAACTGATGAATATTAGGTTTTCGAAACACTCATCGGCGAAACCTGATGAACAAGAAAATCAAGTTTTCGAAACACTCAGTAGCGAAAACTAATGAATATCAAGTTTTCGAAAGACTCACCGGCGAAAACTGATGAAGAACAAGTTTTCGAAACTCTCATCGGCAAAAAATGATTAACAATAAATTCAAGTTTTCGAAACAGTTATTGGTGAAAAGTGATGAATATCAAGTTTTTGAAACACTCACCGACGAAAACTGATGAATATCAAGTTTTTGAAACACTCACTGGCGAAAACTGATGAATATCAAGATTTTGATACACTCACCAGCGAAAACTGATGAATATCAAGTTTTCGAAACACTCATCGGCGAAAAATGATTAACAAGAAATTCAAGTTTTCAAACACTCATTGGCAAAAACTGTTGAATATCAACTTTCTGAAACACTAATCGGGGAAGACTGATGAATATTAAGTTTTCGAAGCACTAATCGGCGAAAAATGATTAACAAGAAAATCAAGTTTTTGAAACACTCATTGACAAAAACTGATGAATATCAAGTTTTTGAAACACTCATCGGCGAAAACTGATTAAAAAGAAAATAAGGTTTTCGAAACACTCAGTGGCGAAAACAGTTGAATATCAAGTTTTCGAAACACTCACCGGCGAAAATTGATGAATAACATGTTTTCGAAACACTCATCGGCAAAAAATGCTTAATAAGAAATTCAAGTTTTCGAAACAGTCATTGGCGAAAACCCGATGAATATCAAGTTTCTGAAACACTCACCGACGAAAACTGATGAATATCAACATTTGAAAACTTTCATCGGCAAAAACTGATTAACAAGAAAATCAAGTTTTCGAAAAACACAATCGCGAAAACTGACAAATATGGAGTTTTCGAAACACTAATCGGCAAAAATTGATGAATATTAAGTTTTTGAAACACTCATCGACAAAAATGATTAACAAGAAATTCAAGTTTTTGAAACATTCAATGGCTAAAACTGAAGATTGTCAAGTTTCCGAAACACTCACCAGCGAAAACTGATGAATATCAAGTTTTCGAAACACTCGTCGGCGAAAAAAAATTAACAACAAATTCAAGTTTTCGAAATACTCATGGGCGAAAACTGATGAATATCAAGTTTTCGAAACACTCATCGGCGAAAACTAATGAATATCATGTTTTCAAAACACTCACTAGTGAAAACTGATTAACAAAAAAATCAAGTTTTCGAAACACTCATTGGCGAAAACTGATGAATATCAAGTTTCCGAAACACTCACCAGCAAAAATTGATGGATATCAAATTTTCGAAACACTCATTTGCAAAAATTGATGAACAAGAAAATCAAGTTTTCGAAACACTCATTGGCGAAAACTGATGAATATCAAGTTTTCGAAACACTCATCGGCAAAAACTGAAGAATATCAAGTTTTCGAAACACTCATCGGCGAAAACTGATGAATATCAAGTTTTGAAAACACTCAATGGCGAAAACTGATGAATATCAAGTTTTCCAAACACTCATCGGTGAAAACTGATGAATATCAAGTTTCTATAACACTAATCGGCGAAAATTGATGAATATCAAGTTTTCGAAACACTCATAGGCGAGAATTGATGAATATCAAGTTTTTGAAACACTCATCGGCGAAACACTAATTGGCCGATCAGTGTTTCGAAACACTCACTGGTGAAAACTGATGAATATGAAGTTTTCCAAACACTCACCGATGAACACTGATGAATATCAAGTTTTCGAAACAGTTATCCACGAAAAAAGATTGACAAGAAAATCAAGTTTTCGAAACACTCATTGGCGGAAACTGATAAATATCAAGTTTTCGAAACACTCATCGGTGAAATTTGATTAACAACTAAATCAAGTTTTCGCAACACTCAGTGGCGAAAATTGAAGAATATCAAGTTTCCGAAACACTCACCGGCGAAAACTGATGAATATCAAGTTTTCGAAACACTCATCGGCGAAAACTGATTAACAAGAAAATCAAGTTTTTGAAACACTCAACGGCGAAAACTAATTCACAAGAAAATCAAGTTTTTGAAACACTCATTCGCGAACACTGAAGAATATCAAGTTTCCGAAACACTCATCAGCAAAAACTGGTGAATATAAAGTTTTCGAAACACTTATCGGCGAAAACTGATTAGCAAGAAAATCAAGTTTTCGAAACATTCATTGGCGAAAATTGATGAATATTAAGTTTCTGAAACACTCATCGGCAAAAACTGATGAATGTCATGTTTTCGAAACACTCATCGGCAAAAACTAATTAACATGAAAATCAAGTTTTCTAAACACGCATTGGCGAAAACTGATGAATTTCAAGTTTTCAAAACACCCATCAGGGAAAACTGATAAATATCGAGTTTTCGACACACTCATCGGCGAAAACTGATAAACAAGAAAATTAAGTTTTCGAAACACTCATCGGCGAAAACTGATGTATATCAAGTTTTCGAAACACCTCACCGGTGAAAATTGATGAATATCAAGTTTTCGAAACACTCATCGGCG
>JAAIUW010000250.1:0-39403 GCA_014851425.1 Senna tora | reverse complement strand
TAATCTCTAGCAAAAGCCCTGTCACACCACAGTTAACAACATTGGATCCGAGCAGACATGGCTTATCTCCATTGGTTTTTCCCACATTTAGAACAAAGTTTGGGTACAGGTTTGCTCATCATAGGTTTCTTTCCCTGACTAGTTCCACCCTTGAAATAATTCATCGGTCGCTTGTTATTGAAGTTTGACCCTATCGGTCTTCTCCAATTTCTGGCAACAATGCGACACCTGTTCACTAATTCTGCATAGTTCTTAATATCAAGAGGAGCTATCACATTACTCATAGCAGAATTAAGAGTGGAGGTCACATGCATGGCCTTCCAAATCTCGTCTGGATTGTGTTTCAAGTAAGAAGAGAAATGAGACAACTCTTCATACTTGGTTATGAATTCCTCAAAAGGCATGTTTCCTTGTTAATTGCATAAACTGAATTCCTTCTGGTTTCTCACGCTCATCGGGTAATACTTCTCTAAGAAGGCAATCTTAAAGTTCTCCCACGTGAGTGGAGTGTTACGGGCCTCCATTAACTGCATGCTCATTTCCACCAATTTTCGGCCTCGCCGCTAACATGTAGGCGCATATTCGACCTTCTACACATATACTACACAACATACTACACACTACACTACACACTACACAACATACTACACAACAACTACATACTATAACACACTACACTACACAACAAACTGCACATTACACCACAGACTACACTACACAAATACTCACACTACAAAACATTACACAACATACAACACACTACACACTACACAACAAACTACACCTTTCACTACACACTAAACATACACACCCTACACACTACACATCACAATACACACACCTAAACTACACTACATACTACACACTAAACTATACTACATACTACACAGTACACTCCACACTATACTACACACTGGTCTTCCCAAACGGTCACAGTTTTGTCCATTCCATTCATTGACACACTGCTCTTCCCCTATGGGTCACAGTTTTGTCCATTTCATTCATAGATACAATGCATCTTCCCCTCTTGGGTCACATTTTATCCTTTAACATTCATTCATTCATAGGGTATAATGCCTCTTCCCCAAGGTCACACTTTTACCCTTAACCATACATTCATAGGATACAACGCATCTTTCCCAAAGGATCACCATTTTGTCCATGACTTCTCATTGCCATAAGACACAAGGTACTTTCCTAAGATCAGGATTTTATCCCTTGATATGCTATTCTCATTTACATACATTGTAAAGAAATAGTCTCAATCATGGTTTTAATTTTAAGCATGTCCTCTGATTTGGCCATTAGAGTCTACTAGCTTAAAATTAAACAACCAACACGGTGTTTTCGTAAACTTTCATCATCATCGATTAGATGTTTTACTATCCATATTATGGTTCAACCGTGGAAATCTCAACGGTCGTCCCATACCGACAATTGGTCAATCGATTATGGACTTATTCTTCTACAAAGATGTATATGGAATACTTAGCTCTCTTTTTATCTTACTATTTATTTTCCTTAATCTTCGTCACATATTGTCCTTTAATCCTTAAATTAAGTTTAAGTATGTAATTGGGCTCTTAAAACTTTGTTTCATAAGATGTAAAACATTTTCATAACTGCCCTGTATCAGTCTACTGCTCCCAAGACCATCGCTGCTCATCTTTGAAAAATGTAAAAAGGGACAGTAGCTTATCAGTCAACTACTAGAACTTACCAGTCGACTGGTTCTCTCTGTTCCATCAGTCGACTGTCCCAAGAATAGCAGTCGGCTACTTACTCTTGAAAACCTTCCAACAATTAATTTTTACCAAATTGACTTTCAGGGTTGAATCTGGGTTTTTCATGAATCCAAACATGGAAGGTCGACTGATTGGGCATGGCAGTCGACTACCCTATGTATTTCTGGAAAATCTGGAAAAATATGAGTTAAGAGCACAACAGTCAACTGCTAACCTATCAGTCGACTGTTGGATCTCTGTCTTAAATTTCTATGAATTTTTTGGGCACGACAGTCGACTGTTAGAGGCTATCAGTCGACTGTTGTGCCTCTGCCCTGTTTTTGCAAAACCTTTAAATCACATTTTCCAACCCAAAATTCTCATCCAATTACATGCAGGTGTCCAAAACATTCTCAAGCATCAATGATAAAACTCATGAACAATCTTAGCCCAACAGCTTAACTTCCTTAGATTAATTATGAACATGCTACCAAAACCAATAGTCAAACCCATTTCTAAATCTTCATTTTCACCCTAAACATTCTCTCTCACTACACACTGCACAATATACTACACAAAAACTCAACACTACACTACTCTCCTACACACTGCACAATACACTACAAGACATAATACACACTACACTACCAATATACTACACAACATAGTACACACTACAATCACACAATAGAACATACTACACACTACCCTACACAATTACTACACACTACATACGACACAACATACTACACAATAAACATAATACACTAACACTGAATACAGACTACACTACACTACTACTAACACATAATACACACTACACTATACAATTACTACACACTACACATTACACTACACCTAACTACACAACATAATACACACTACACTACACACTAACTACACACTACACAAAAACTCAACACTACTTTACACACTACATACTATACTACACTACACTACACACTACACAATTCACTACACAATTACTACACACTTCACATTACACTACACACTAACTACACAACATAATCACACTACACTACAAACTACACAAAAAACTCAACACTACACTACACACATACTATACTACACCCACACTACACACTCACTACACACTAACTACACACTACACACAAAAAACGAACACTACACTACACACTGCACACTACACTACACAAAAAACTCAACACTACACTACTCTCTCACTACACACTGCACAATACACTACACACTATACTACAAGACATAATACACATTACACTACACATATACTACACACATAGTACACACTACAATACACACAATACAACATACTACACACTAGCCTACACAATTCTACACACTACATACGACACAACATACTACACACTATACTACACAATAAACAACATACTACACACTACACTTCACATTGAAGACACACTACACTACACTACACACTACTACTACACAATCAACACACACACATTACACTACACTAACTACACATAATGCACACTACACTACACGATATACAACATACTACAACTATACTAAAGAACAATACACATTCACACACACTAACTACACAACATACTACACAATACATACACCCACTACACACAACAATACAAACTACACATCACTACACAATACACACTAACTACACACTACACAATATACTACACACTAGACACTACAGTACACACTACAAATTACACAACATAAACACTATACTAAACACAAACTACACTACACACTACACATTCACCATACAATTACTACACACACACATTATACCCTACACTACACACTAACTACACACTACATAACACTACACCACTACACTACATAATAACAACACCTACACTACATATTAAAACACACTACACACTACACTACAAATTACACTTCACACTACCCTACACTACACACCAAATACTATACTACACATTAAACTAGACACTCACTAAATACTAACTACACACTACACACTATACTACAAACTACACTTCACACGACCATTACTACACACTATGCTACACAACATACTCACACTACACTATACAACATACTACACAACAAACTACATACTACACACACTACACTAAACAACAAACTCACATTACACCACACATTACAATACACAACATACTACACACTACATAATCATTACACAACATACAACACACTACACACTCACAACAAACTACACAGTAAACACATACTACACACACATACACACTCACTACACATTCACTACACACTACACACACACCTACACACATATATACAACACACTACACTACATAGTATACAAAACACTACCACACACTTTACACTACACACAATACACACTAACTACACACTACACATATACTACACAATAGACACTACAGTACACACCACTACATACTACAACTACACAACATAATACACACTACACAAAAACAAACTACACACTACAAACGCACTAAACACTACACATTCACTATACGATTACTACACGCTACACATTATACACTACACTACACACTAACTACACAATACACACTACACTAACACTACATAATGCAAGTTTACATGCTTCTAGATGCTTCAAACACATACAAGAACCTTAATTCATCTAGCAACAATTAATTACATCATTGGGAGAGGCGGATGTTACACAAACTCACTCACATACACTAACAATACACAATACATTACACAACATACAACCCACTACACACAACACTACAAACTACACACACCCACTACACAATACACACTAATAAACACCTACACAATATACTACACACTAGAAACTACAGTACACACTCACTACACACTACAAACTACACAACATATCACACTTCACAAAACACAAACTACACACTACACTTTCACTATACAATTACTACACACTACACATTATAACACACTACCTACACACTACACAACATACTCACAACACTACATAATATAGAACACACTACACACTACACTACAAACTACACTTCACACTACACACATATACTTACTACCACTACACTAGACACTCTAGACACTAACTACACACTACACACTATACTACAAACTACCTTCACACTACCATTATACTACACACTCACTACACCTACGCTACACTACACACTATACTACCAACAACATACACACTACACAACATACTACACACACACAACATACACATACTACCACCACACTACACTACACTACACACATACAACATACTACACAACAACTACATACTACAACACACTACACAACACACTACACATTATACACTATACAACATACTACACACTACACTACACAAAAACTTCACACTACACACTACACTACACAATACACTTCACAACACCTGAATACACACTAAACACAATACATTAACTACACTACACAGTGTCTACACACTCTTACACAATAGACACTACACACATCTACACACACTACAAAACATACTACACACTACACTACACAACATACTACACATACACTACCACTCACTACACACTACACTACTCACTAAACTACACTACATACTACAAAGTACACTACACACAAACTCCATTCATACTACATAGTACACTACACATTATACTACATAATACACTACACAATACACTACACACTACACTACACACTAAACTACACTACACACTACACTACACTACACTACACACTATACTACGCTACACACTACACTACACTACACACTATACTACACAATATACTACACACTATACTACACAACAAACTTCAAACTAAACACTAAAGTACACAACAAACTACAGACTACACACTATACATTAACTACCACTACTCTACACACTGTCTACACACTCACACTACAATACAGACTCACTACACAACACAATGACACATTTAAACTATACATTAACTACACACTGTCTACACAATACATCACTACACACTACTAACGCACTACACACTACACTACACATTAACTACACAGTGTCTACACACTCATTACACAAGACACACTACACAACATACAACACCTAGACTAAACAACACTACGCACTACACTCTACACATCACACTACACACTAAACTACACTACATCCTACACAGTACACTACACACTAAACAATACTACATACTACACACTAAACCTATACAATTACT
This sequence comes from Senna tora, assembly GCA_014851425.1. NCBI lineage: Eukaryota > Viridiplantae > Streptophyta > Magnoliopsida > Fabales > Fabaceae > Senna > Senna tora. Next base: position 33,548 of record JAAIUW010000250.1, on the reverse strand, counting down.
ACACACTACATTACAACTCACTACACACTGACTACATAACTTACTACACAACATACTACATACTACACACTACACTACATACATACTACACACTACACAACATATTACACACTACAATACCCATTCACTACACACCACACAACATATTACACACTACACACTCCCCTACAAACAACACAACATACTACACACTAGACACAACACACTACCCTCCAAATTACAACCTTCTACACACTACACTTCACACTACTCACTCATACACATTGCACATACACTACAGGTCATACTACACACTATACAACATACTACTCACTAACCTACACAATTACTACACACTACACTACACACTACTTAACATACTACAAACTAAACTTCACACTATACCATATAATATACACACAGTATACTACACTAACTACTACACAACATACTACTACACTATATTACATAATACTACACACTTCACACTACACACTATACAACATACTACACACTACATTACACAATATACAACATACTACACACTAAACTATACAATTACTAACACTACACAACAACTACACTCTACACACTACACTAAATAATATACTACACACTAAACAATATTTATTACACACTACACACAAAACAACATACTACACACTAGACACTAGACACTACCCTCCAAATTACACACTTACTACACACAAGATTTCTTCACACTACTACTCTCATTACACCCTGCACACTACACTACACACTATACCACACATATTACACACTACACACTAAGTCACACTATACAACATAGTACACACTACACACTACACTACCACTCACTACACACTACATACTATACTACACCCTACACTACAAACTAACTACACATTACACAAAAAACTCAACAATACACTACACACTACACAACATCTACACACTACACACTAACTACAGGACATACACACTATTCTACACACTAAACACACACTACACACTACAAATGAACTACACACTACACAATTACTAACACTACACAGTTACTACACACTACATTACACACTCCCTTCACACTAACTTCAAAACTTACTACACCAAACTAAACACTATACATATACACACATTACACTACACATATACAATACTACACAATAAACTACACAATTACTACTACACACTACACAACAACTACCACCTACACTACATAATATATTACACACTACACAACATATTACACAAAAAACAACATACTACACACTAGACACTAAACACTACCCTCCAAATTACACACTACTACACACTACTCTCTCACTACACTACACACTATACTAAAAGACATAATACACACTACACTACACAATATCTACACAATATTACACACTACAATACACACTATAAACATACTACACACTACCCTACACAATTACTACACGCTACATACAACACAACATCTACACATATACTACACACTACATACTACACAATATACTACACAATAACACATACTACACACTACAATTCACACTGAATACACACTACACTACACAATTACTACACACTACACATTACACTACACACTACTACACAACATAATACACACTACACTACTGATATACAACATACTACACACTACACTACACAACATAATACACACACACACTACAAGATACAACATACTACACACTACACTACACAACAAACTACACAACATTCTACATAATACACAATTAACAATACACTACACACATACAACCCACTACGGACAACACTACAAACTACACACCCCCACATACACACTAACTACACACTACACAACATACAACACACTAGAACTACAGTACACACTCACTACACACTACAAACTACACACATAATACACACTACACTAAACACTACAAACGCACTACACACAACACATTCACTATACAATTACTACACATTAAACATTATACCTACACTACACACTACTACACACTACAACAACAACACACTAAACATTATACAATACACTATACACTAACTACACACTACACAACATACTACACACTACACTATACAACATACTACACACTACACAACATACTACACAAACTACATACTACAACACACTACACTACACAACAAACTGCACATTACACCACACACTACATTACACAACATACTACACACTACATAATTCATTACACAACATACAACACACTACACACTACATAACACTAAACACTAAACAACATACTACACACTACACTACACACAACAATACATATTCACTACACACTACACACTGACTACACTACCCTCCAAATTACACACTTACTTCAAACTACACTACATACTACACAATTACTGCACACTACACACTACTACATAGTATACTACACACTAAACTACATAACCAAACTATACACTACACTACAAACTACACACTAAACACATACTACACACTACACACTACACACTACACTACACAACATACTACACACCACACACTACTACTACACAGTATAACTTCACAATACCATTAACACTAAATACAACACATACTACTCAGTACAGTACACACTATCTTACACGCACACACACACTACACACAGGACCAACACACTACTCTAGACACTATACAACATACTACACAACTACCTACAATACACAACATTCTACACACTACACATTACACACAATACAACATACTACACACTACACTATACAACAACTTCACACTACACAACAAACTACACAATACAGTTCACAACAACTGAATACACACTAAACACAATACATTAACTACACTACACAGTGTCTACACCTCATTACACAATACACACTACACATTACAAAACATACTACAGAATACACTACACAACATACTACACACTACACACTTACAACCACTACACATCACAATAAACACACACTACACACACTACACTACATACTACACACTTAACTATACTACATACTACATACTACACAGTACACTACACACTATCTACACACTACACAATACACTACACCTACACTACACTACACACTCACTACACACTACCTACACACACACTAACTACACTACATACTACACAGTACATTACATACAAAAATCCATTACTTACTACACAGTACACTACACATTATACTACTTACTACACTACACAATACACTACACACTCATTACACACTACACTACACACTAAACTACACTACACACTACACATTAAACTCTACACTACACTACACACTATACTACACACATACTACAGATTACACTACACAACATACTACTCACAACACTACACAACAAACCCTTCACACTACACTACACTACACATTATACATTAACTACACACTGTCTACACACTACACACAATACACACTCACTACACAACACAATGAACACATTTAAAACTATACATTAACTACCACTGTTATACATACATTACACCACTACACACTAAATGCACTACACACTACACACAGACTACACATTACACACAATCAACAAACTACGCACTAGACACTACACTACCCTCCAAATTTCACACTTACTACAAACTACACTTTACACTACACACTCATTGCACACTAAACACTATACTACATAGTATACTACACACAACTACACAACAAACTATACACTACACTACAAACTACACCTAACAACATACTACACTACACACTACACACACTTCTACACAGTAAAACTTCACATACACATTACACACTGACTACACACTACACTACACACTACCTACACATACACACTAAACTACACTACACACTACACACAGCACATAACACACTACACTAGACACTATACAACATACTACACACTACACTACAATACACACATTCTACACATTACACACTATACAACATACTACACATTACACAACACAACAAACTTCACACTACACACTACACTACACAACAAACTACACAATACACTTCACACACACTGAATACACACTAAACACAATACATTAACTACACTACACAGTGTCTACACACTCATTACACAATAGACACTACACACATACTACACACTACAAAACATACTACACACTACCACTTACACACTACACATCACAATACACACACACTCACTACACCTACACTACATACTACACACTAAACTATACTACACTACATAGTACACACCACTATACTACACACTACTACACACAAACCACATACACTACACACTCACTACACTACACACTACACTACACACTCACTATACATTACACTACACTACTCACTAAAATACACTACATACTACAAAGTACACACACACAACTCCATTACATACTACACAGTACCTACACCATTCTACACTATACTACACTACCAATACACTACACACTCATTACACACTACACTACACACTAAACTAACCTACCTACACATACTACGCTATACACTATACTACACAATATACTACACACTATACAACATACTACACATTACACTCACAACATACTACTCACTACACTAGACAACAAACTTCACCTAAACACTACAGTACACAACAAACTACACACTATACTACACTACACACTACACTACACTGTCTATACTCTACACACTACAATACGACTCACTACACACCAACCAATGATAACATTTAAAACTATACATTACTACACACTGTCTACACAATACATTAAACATAACACACAACACGCACTACACACTACCACACATTAACTACACATTGTCTACACCATATAGGATGTCTCCTCCCGAGTTAGGTGAAGAGACACAGATAAACCTTCTAAGTAGTAATTCATCAGGCCTAGTGCATCACCATGGGCGCACCGGTATTGTTCGTGAAAAACAAGGATGGGAGTTTTAAAATGTAATCGATTTAGGCAGCTTAATCGGTAACTGTGAAGAACAATACCCACTTCCTAGATAGATGACCTTTTAGATCAGTTAAAGGAGCCACAGTGTTCTCTAAGATTGATTTGAGGTCGGGTACCATCAAATCAGAGTTAGACAGAAGATATTCCTAAGACTGCCTTTAGAACTAGTATGGGCGTTATGAATTTCTTGTGATTACATGACCGCATCTTTAGACCCTACCTCGATCAGTTCGTAGTAGTGTTTATTGATGATATTCTTGTATTCTAAGAATAGGGAAGAACATGAACAACACCTTAAGACTGTGCTACAAGTGCTTAGGGAGAAGCAGTTGTATGCAAAGTTAACCAAGTGTGAGTTCTGGTTAGAAGAGGTAAAATTCTTAGGTCATGTTATCTCCAGGATGGAGTACGAGTAGATCCTAGCAAGACGAATGCAATAACCAATTGGGAGATACCTAAGATAGTGACCGAAATTCGTAGTTTTCTTGGATTAGTCGGTTATTATAGGAGATTCATTCAAGGGTTTCCGCAAATCGCGTTGCCCATGACAAGGTTGACTCGAAAGGTGTACCTTTTGTGTGGACCTTAGATTGTGAAATAGTTTTCAGACCTTGAAAGAACGGTTGACTACCACACCGGTGTTAGCCATACCCGATCCTTTTGGTGAGTTTGAGTTATACACCGACGCGTCCAAGAAGAGATTAGGTTGTGTGTTATGCAAGAAAAGAGGTAGTAGCCTATGCTTCTAGACAGTTGAAACCTCATGAGGAGAACTACCCGACTCATGATCTAGAGTTAGCCGCCATAGTGTTTGCCCTAAAGATATGGAGGCATTATCTTTATGGTATTAAATTTGAGATATTTAGCAATCATAAAGTCTCAAATATCTCTTTGATCAGAAAGAATTAAATATAAGGCAGAGGAGATGAATGGAGTTCTTAAAGGACTATGACTTCGAGTTAAGGTACCATCCGGGAAAGGCAAATGTGGTTGCCGATGCCTTGAGTAGAAAATCTCTACATATGTCACAATTAATGGTTAATGAATTGAAGTTAATAGAGAAGTTTAGAGATTTGAATCTATCCACCTCAATTTTCTGATAGAATTTGTTTGAATCACTTGAGGATAGAGTGTGACCTTAGGCGCAAATATTAGAAGCTCAAAAAGATGATGAATTCCTAAAGTATCTGAAGGGCCCAAAGGAATTCGTGAATCATCAGATAGATTGGTAACATTTCAGGATAGAATATACGTCCCGAGTCAAGGAGAATTAAGGGATAGGATATTGGAGGAAGCACATAGAAGTAGTTATACTGTGCATCCATGTACCACTAAGATGTACGATGATCTCAAGAAGAGTTTCTGGTGGCCGGGTATGAAGAGGGATATAGCTGAGTATGTCTCTAGGTGTCTAATTTGTCAGCAGGTGAAGATTGAACATCAAAAACCTGCGGGATTGTTACAATTCTTGGACATCCCCGAATGGAAATGGGACTAGATTTCCATGGATTTTGTTGTAGGTTTGCCTAAGACTCAATTAGGAAATGATGCTATATGGGTGATAGTGGATAGGTTAACTAAATCTGCACATTTCCTACCAATTAAGATCAGCTTCTCACTAGATAGACTAGCTCACTTGTACATTCAAGAGATAGTGAGGTTGCATGGAGTTCCATTAAGTATTGTTTTCAGATAGAGACCCTAGATTCACCTCTAGATTTTGGAAAGCCTTGCAGGAAGCTTTCGGCACAAAGCTGAATTTTAGTACTGTATATCATCCTCAAAGTGATGGGCAGACTGAGAGAACCATTCAGACTCTAGAGGATATGCTTAGGGCATGTGCTCTAGAACAAAGGGGAAGTTGGGATAAAAACATTCCTTTAGTGGATTTGCTTATAACAATAGTTTTCACTCCAGTATAGGAATGGCTCCATATGAAGCCTTGTATGGGAGGAAGTGTAGGTCACCAATTTGTTGGTTTGAAACTGGTGAAACTCAATTGTTAGGTCCCGATTTGGTCCAAGAAACCACTGAACAGATAAAAATGATTAGGGAAAAGATGAGGAAAGCCCAGGATAGACAAAAAATTATGCTGACAATAGGAGGAAACCGTTAGAATTCGAGGAAGGGGATCATGTTTTCCTCAAAGTTTCTCCAATTACATGTATTGGTAGAGCTATAAAGTCAAGAAAGTTAAATCCTAGATTTATAGGGCCCTATCAAATTTTGAAAAGAGTCGGTTCATCAACCTATCAGATTGCATTACCTACATTTTTGTCAAATCTCCACAATGTTTTTCATGTGTCACAACTACGAAAAATATTCCAGATCCTTCACATATTTTGGATGTTAATATAGTACAATTGAAAAGAGAATTTAACTTACCATCCTAGACTGGTAAAGATCATCAGTTCGGATGTCATGCAATTGAGAAACCAGACCATCCCTTTAGTGAAGGTCTTATGGGAAGAATCTTCTCCTCAAGAGGCCACTTGGGAGAAGGAGGATGTTATGAGACAATCATATCCGGAACTGTTCCAAGAAATAGGTATGTTGTAAATTTCAAGGACGAAATTTTAAATAGGAGGGAGGAATTGTAACATCCGCCTCTCCGAGATGATGAATTGATTGTTTGTTAGATTAATTAGGTTATTGTATGTGTTTGATGCATTTAAAAGCATGTAGAATTGCATTAGTGCTAGAGTGTCTAAGCCTAGAGGACTTAGGTGAAAGGAAAGATGGGTTTAATTGAAACGGGACTCAAATGTAAGGAAAAGTGATATGGGGATAAAAATTATAATTTTAGCCAAGGGTCACAGTAAGTAACAGAATTTTGAACACTTCCCGCCAAAGTGTCAAGGATGAAAACAGAGTTTCATCTAAGATCATGATGATTACTAAGTGACCCTAGGGACTTAATTGCCAACTTTTCTTGGAAGCACCACACCCACAAAGAAAGGGCAAGGGTCCAGCACACACACATGCACTTCATTCTCACAAACAGAAGAGAGGGCGAGAGAGAAGGTGGAGAAGCTTGGAGCACTTGGGATTTAAGAGCTCGATTCCAGCTAGGATAATCCGTAGGAAAGCATCTACACATCACAAGAAACGTAATTAAGCTCGGAAACAAGGTAATCAAAGCTTCCTTCCTCTCATTTCAAAATTCATGGTTTTAGCTCAATGGAGAAATTTTTTAATATGATATTTTAAGCTAAAAGAGAGGATTAAAACTTGCATTTCTTAGTTTCTAGAACTTGAATGGATGCTTAGATGATGTTGCATGTATGCTTGGAGGCTAGAAAATGATAATTTGTCATGGGTTTGGTTATGGGTTTTTGGTGGATTCCTCATATTGAATTTAAGCATGAAAAAGCATGTTTTGAGCTGAAGTTTTGATGGGTTTGTTGTCAAAGATAGGGATTAAGTTCCATTAAGTAAACTCTTTTGATTTTCAAGTGTGGGGCTTTAATCTGGTAAAAAGAAGCTTTTAAAACCATTTTTGCCCCGCATCAGTCGGCTGATAGCTAGAACAGCCGGCTAATGTGTTCATAATTTACCCAGAAAATTTTCCAGATTATGAACAGCCGGCTGATAGCTAAGAACAGCCGGCTGATAGGTTTAAATCTTTCATAAATGTTCATGTTTTTGCCCAGAAACGTTCGTATTTTGCCCAGAAAATTCCAGATTTAGAAACAGCCGGCTGATGGCTTAAGAACAGCCGGCTGTTGTGTTTTTAAAGTGGCTGAATTAGCTCTCCAGAGAGCTATCAGCTGGCTGATAGGTCCTAACAGCCGGCTGATTGGTCTCTGAAAAATTTTATTTGTGAAAATTAAGGGCCAATCAGCCGCTGATGGCCCCCAATCAGCCAGCTGATAGGCCCCTGTTTTGCATAGTGAACTTAATCACTTTAAACGATGTTTTAAGTACTTAATTTCATTCTCAAACATGATGCTTAAAGATTTTAAAGTAATTTGAAATATGAATCAAGGGAAAATAACATAGAAAGAAGAAAAGAGAGCTAGTATTCAATGTACATGTATCGGTAAAGATGGGTCCATAATCGATTGACCAATTGTCGGTGTGGGACGGCTGTTGGGATTTCCACGGTCGTGTCATTATTTGGAATGGTAAAACATCTAATCGATTAAGAATGTAATTTTCAAAAACACCATGTTTGGTTACCGAATTTTAAGCTAGTATGCCCTATGTGGCCATTTAAGAGCGACATGCTTAAATTAGGCGAACCATGATTGGGACCCATTCTTTTCAATATATGTATATGTGAATAGCATATCACAGAGATGAATTGTTGACTCTTAAGGAAAGATACCATGCATATAAATTGTTGATCCACAGGGAAAGACACAATGCTTGTAATAGGTTGATTCTTAAGGGAAGACGTAATGAATCCTATGAATGTATGTGTTCAAGGAATTGAACAGTTGATCCTCCGGGACAACATGATGAATCCTAGGTATAAGTGAATGTTATGAGAGGCAAATTGTTGATCCTTCGGGAAAGAAGCAAATGGTCCTCTAATGATGATGGTATGAAGGACGAATTGTTGATCCTTCGGAAGACGCAAAGGGTCCTACAATGATGATGAATGTATGGATGTGTGCGAGTGCTCGCGTTACGGCACTTCCGATGCTCATATGTTTTATGAAATTGGGGCTAGATGCCCACATGTTTATTATGTGTTATTTCAGTACCCTTGAGATTATGAATGATGGTATGATGAAATGTTTTATGTATATTCATATTTCTCTAGTTTATGATGTTTTGCAAGATGAGGGCGATACTATTCCATACCATACCAATGAATGGATTGAATAAGTGTTTTGAAATGATGTATCAATGTTGCATTCACAAGAATACATGCCATGTTTTTTATGCTTCAAAGAAATGAATGATAATGCATCCAAGTTTTAAATGTTATGAAATGTATGAGGAAATGCAGGGATTTTCTGTATGATGATACAGTGGTACACATTAGCGGTTTTCAAAATAGGTTGCTATGATTACTGAGATTATAAATCTCACGATTATGTTAATGTGTATCAGATGCCTAGGTACTTAGTCACATTGGAGGCCAAGCTGGAATAGAGGCATGATCCAGTACTGGGCTGGGTCGTAGTGATTAGTGATGTGATTGTACATGTAGTTACTTACCTGGCGCCTTCTCAAGGAGCATGATCATGTAGTACATGTTTGCTTTTGTTTTTGGAATCCCCATTCCCTTGACTTTGTCCTTTAGTATCTTTTTGGAAAGGTTACAAACTCCTAGTAGTTAATATGTATAGGAAGGGATGGAGGACATATTTTGGGTATGTATATGAATGGTATGTAAGTAAAGACTAGAGTCTTTATCCACTAATAGGTTAAGGGCTAAGATCTTAAGATGATTGCTATCCTTAGATCTTCTCCCTTCATGGGACTCTAGCTTTGATGATGGATGGTATGTATATCATGTATGTTTATAGTAAATAGAAGGTTATGTAATGAAGATGCTTGTGTTTGTTTTTAATTTATCTTACGCTGAGAGAGACGAGTGAGATACCCGAGAGTAGCAACCCAAACCAACTCAACTTAATTAATCAATTTGGTAAAATTTTTAATGGACTCGGGTAAGAAGGCTAGTAACACACTATTTCATATCAACTATACACTAAAATGGGTAGGGAATTGGGGTGTTACACTACACACTACACTACACAACACTACACACTCAATACACACTAACTGGGTACACTACACACTACACATACTACATACTACACACTACACAACACAATATACTACACAATACACTACACACTCAATACACACAACACTACATACTACACTACAGACTCACTAGACTACACTAAACACTATACAATTACTACACAATACATTACAACTCAGTACACACTACTAACTACTTACTACAAACAACACTACACAACATACTACATACTACACTACACTACATATTACACACTACACACTCTCTACAAACAACACAACGTACTACACACTAGACACAACACACTACCCTCCAAATTACACACTACACTTCACACCATGGTTGTTAAAATCTAGATTTAAATCTTAAAATCTTACGATTTTACGATTTTACATCCTCAAATCTTGTTAAGTCTTGTACAAAATCGTGTTGGTGCAAAATCACGGTAGAATCAGTAAAATCAGGTAAAATCCCATGAAATCTCGATTTTACCAGCGATTCTACGATTTTACCGCAACCAAAAAAATAATTCATTTGTAGTTATTTTTTTTAAAAAAAATTAGTATGTTTTGTATATATCCATAACTTGTCCCAACTAAAAAAACTCACATATTTCCTAAAAATTTAATGTCTAGATCGGACTCCCCTACCCCACATAACTCATTCCCTTCCCATTCTTTATAGGTTTTAATGTTGATGATATCTGAGTTGATAGTACTTCATATGATGTATGTGTTTGAGTTTACATAACATTGGAATGAAATACCAAGTGGTGTTAATGGTAATAGTAATTGTGGTGGTGAAATGAATCAAATGAATTTGATGAACTTAGTTGAAAATGTAGTTTAATTTCTTCAATTTAATTGTGCGTCTATAAATTATTCAACTATTAATTATGTATTGAACTATGGATATTGAATGATAAATGTTTAATTTTTTATATAATTAAAATATAATATTTAGGTATGTATGTATGTATATATATATAATATATATATATATATATATATATGTGTGTGTGTGTGTGTGTGTGTGTAAATTCATAAGATTTTGTCATAGATAAACTCTTACGATTTTACGATACGATTTCACGATACGATTTTATCCCCCCTTCCACTATTTTACCTAAATCTAGATTTTGACAACCTTGCTTCACACTACTCACTCACTACACATTGCACAATACACTACACGACATACTACACACTACACTACAAAACATATTACACACTACACTACACACTATACAACTATTACTACAAATTACACACTACACTACATAATACAACACACTACACACTACACTTCATACTACACACTACATACTAACTACATACAACACAACATACTACCACCTATACTACTATATACTACACATTATACAACATAATACACACTACACTACACAATATACAACATACACCACTAAACTACACAATTACTACACATTACACAACAAACTACACTCTACACACTACACTACATAATACTACACACTAAACAATTATTATATACTACACACAAAACAACATACTGCACACTAGATACTACATATTACCCTCCAAATTACACACTTACTACACACCATACTTCTTCACACTACTCTCTCATTACACACTCAACACTACACTACACACTATACTACACGACATACTACACACTATACTACACAACATATTACACACTACACACTAAGTACACACTATACAACATAGTACACACTACACACTACACTATAATATACAACACACTACACACTACACTACAAACTACACTACGCACTACATACTACACTACACCCTACACTACACACTACACAAAAAACTCAACACTACACTACACACTACACAAAATACTACACACTACACATTAACTACAGAACATAATACACACTATACTACACACTAAACACACACTACACACTACCAACGAACTACACACTACACAATTACACATACTACATTACAACTCACTTCACACTAACTACAAAACTTACTACACACATCACTACACACTATACAATATATTACACACTACACTACACAATATACAACATACTACACAATAAACTACACAATTACTACACACTACACATTACACCACATAATATATTACACACTACACAACATATTACACACTACACACTATACTACACTTCACACAAAACAACATATTACACACTAGAGATTAAACACTACCATCCAAATTTCACACTTACTACACACTAGACTTCACACTACTCTCTCACTACACACTGCACACTACACTACACTATACTACAAGACATAATACACACTACACTACACAATATACTACACAACAAAGTACACACTACAATACACACTATACAACATACTACACACTACCTTACACAATTACTACACACTACAAACAACATAACATACTACACACTATACTACACAATAAACAACATACAACACACTATACTTCACACTGAATACACACTACACTACACTACACAATTACTACACACTACACATTACACTACACACTAACTACAGAACATAATACACACTACACTACACGATATACAACTACTACACACTATACTAAACACAAACTACACTACACACTACACAACATACTACACAATACACAATACACTCCACAACATACAACCCACTACACACAACACTACAAACTACACACTAACTACACAATACACACTAACTACACACTACACACTAGACACTACAGTACACACTCACTACACTACAAACTACACAACATAATACACACTACACTAAACACAAACTACACACCAAACTACACGCACTACAACTACACATTCACTATACAATTACTACACACTACACATTATACACTACACTACACGCTAACTACACACTACACAACATACTACACACTACCCTACATAATATACAACACACTACACTACATATATACAACACACTACACACTACACACCAAATACTATACTACACACTACACTAGACACTAACTACACACTACACACTTTACTACAAACTACACTTCACACTACACATTATACTACACACTCACTACTCACTACACTACACACTATACTACACAACATACTACACATTACACAATACAACATACTACACACAACACACATACTACACAACAAACTACATACTACAACAAACTACACTGCACAACAAATTGCACATTACACCACACACTAGACTACACAACATACTACACGCTACATAATTCATTACACAACATACAACAGACTACACACTACACAATAAACTACACACTAAACACATACTACACACTACAATACACACTCACTACACATTCACTACACACTACACACTACAATACCATTGACTACACACTACACACTACACAACAACTACGCACTAGACACTACATACTACCCTCCAAATTACGCACTTACTACAAACTACACTTCACACTACACAATCACTGCACACTACACACTATACTACATAGTATACTACCCACTTATACACAACAAACTATACACTACACTACAAACTACACACTAAACAAAATAACACAAAACACACACACAACTACACACTACACACTTCTACAGTAAACTTCACAATACACATTACACACTCACTACACACTACACTACACACTATCTTACACACACTACACACACACCAACACACTACACACTACACTAGAAACTATACAACATACTACAGATTACAATACATACACAACATTCTACACACTACACAACATATTACACATTACACACTATACAACATACTACACACTACACTACACAACAAACTTCACACTACACACTACTCTACACAACAACTATACAATACACTTCACAACACACTGAATACACACTAAACACAATACATTAACTACACTACACAGTGTCTACACACTCATTACATAATCACACTACACAACATATACACACTACACTACACAACATACTACACACTACACATCACAATACACACACACGCACTAAACTACACTACATACTACACACTAACTATACTATATACTATACACACTACACTACACAATACACTACACACTCACTACACAGTCACTACACATTACACTACACTACACACTAAACTACACTACATACTACACAGTACACTACACACAAAACTCCATTACATACTACACAGTACACATTATACTACATACTACACCACACAATACACTACACACTCATTACACACTACCACTACACTACACTATAATACGCTACACACTACACACTATACAACATACTACACATTACACTACACAACATACTACTCACTACACAACAAACTTCACACTAAACACTACAGTACACAACAAACTACACACTACACTAAACTACACACTATACATTAACTACACGCTACACTACACACTGTCTACATACTACACACTACAATACACACTCACTACACAACACAATGAATACAAATTTAAAACTATACATGAACTACACACTTTCTACACAATACATTACACACTACACACTACACTAAACAACAAACTACACACACACTACACATCACACTACACACTCACTACAAACTACACTACACACTACACAATACACAATACACTACACACAACACTACAAACTACACACCCCCTACACAACACAC
Organism: Senna tora; assembly: GCA_014851425.1. Classification (NCBI taxonomy): domain Eukaryota; kingdom Viridiplantae; phylum Streptophyta; class Magnoliopsida; order Fabales; family Fabaceae; genus Senna; species Senna tora. The sequence goes on along the minus strand of JAAIUW010000250.1, from coordinate 18,357 downwards.
TAAATAACACTACACAATATACTACACACTAGAAACTACAGTACACACTCACTACACACTACAATACACAACATAATACACACTTCACAAAACACAAACTACACACTACACATTCACTATACAATTACTACACACTACACATTACACACTAAACTACACACTACACAACATACTACACACACACTACATTATAGAACACACTACACACTACACTACAACTACACTTCACACTACACACCAAATACTATACTACACACAACACTAGACACTCACTAGACACTAACTACACACTACAACACTATACTACAACTACACTTCACACTACACATTATACTACACACTCACTACACACTACGCTACACTACACACTATACTACAGAACATACTACACACTACACTATACAATACTACACACTACACTATACTACACACTACACAACATCTACACAACAAACTACATACTACAACACACTACACTACACACTACACATTATACACTATACAACATACACACACACTACCAACAAACTTCACACTACAGACTACACTACACAATACACATCACAACACACTAAACACAATACATTAACTACACTTCACAGTGTCTACACACTCATTACACAATAGACACGACACAACATACTACACACTACAACATACTACACACTACACTACACAACATACACACCTACCTACACACTCCCTACACACTACACTACACACTCACTACACATTACACTACACTACTCACTAAACTACACTACATACTAGAAAGTACACTACACACAAAACTCCATTACATACTACACAGTACACTACACATTATACTACATACTACACTACACTACACAATACACTACACACCATTACACACCACTACACACTACACACACTACACACACTACACTATACTACGCTACCACTACACTACACTACACACTATACTACACAATATACTACACACTATACAACATACAACACATTACACTACACAACATACTACTCACAACACTACACAACAAACTTCACACTAAACCTAAAGTACACAACAAACTACACACTACACACTATACATTAACTACACACTACGCTACACACTGTCTACACACTACACACTACAATACAGACTCACTACACAACACAATGAATACACATTTAAAACTATACATTAAGTATACACTGTCTACACAATACATTAAACACTACACACTACTAACGCACTACACACTACACTACACATTAACTACACAGTGTCTACACACTCATTACACAAGACACACTACACAATACAACACACTACACTAACAACAAACTACACACTACACTCTACACATCACACTACACACTAAACTACAATACATCCTACACAGTACACTACACACTAAACATACTACATACTACACATTACACTACACACTATACTACACACTACACAACACAACATACTACACAATACACTACACACTCAATACTACACACTAAACACTACACAATTACTACCACTACATTACAAACTCACTACACACTGACTACATAACTTACTACACAACACACTACACAACATACATACTACCACTAAACTACATAACATACTACACACTACACACTCACTACACACTACACAACATATTACACACTACAATACCCATTCACTACACACTACACACTCCCTACAAACAACACAACATACTACACACTAGACATAACACACTACCCTCCAATTACAACCTTACTACACACTACCTTCACAATACTCACTCAATACACATTGCACATACACTACAGGACATACTACACACTATACAACATACTACTCACTAACCTACATAATTACTACACACTACACTACACACTACTTAACATACTACAAATTACACACAACACTACATAATATACAACACACCTACACACTACACAACAACTAAAATTCACACTATACACTATATATATACTACACAGTATACACACTCACTACATACTACACAATATACTACACACTATATTACATAAAAACTACACACTTCACACTACATTACACACCCACTTCACACTAACTACAAAACTTACTACACACAACACTACACACTATACAATACTACACCACTACACTAAACAATATCCAACACTACAGTAAACTACACAATTACTAGACACTACACAAACACTACACTCTACACACTACACTACATAATATACTACACACTAACAATATATTACACACACCACACACAAACAACATCTACACACTAGACACTAGACACTACCCTCCAAATTACACACTTACTACACACAAGATTTCTTCACACAAGATTTCTTCACACTACTCTCTCATTACCACTGCACACTACACTACACACTATACCACACAACACACTATACCACACAACATATTACACACTACCACTAAGTACACCATACAACATAGTACACACTACACACTACCTATATAATATACACACACTACAAACTACCTACACACTACACTATATAATATACAACACACTACACACTACACTACAAACTACACTACACACTACATACTATACTACACCCTACACTACACACTAACTACACTACACAAAAACTCACTACACCCACTACCCCTCAAGCTTTTCTCTTCCTTCTCTCTACCCCTCTCTCTCTAGTTGATGAAAAAGATGAGTGTGTGGAGAGGTGGCATTCCTCCCTATCCTTAAGTGTCAATTAAGTGGTGACTCACCCCTAAACATTCTTTCCTTGCATTTAAGTACTTAATTCTACTCAATTCATTGTTTTTCATTAAAAATATGGTTAATCACTCTACCTTGACACTCAGGCGGGAAGTGTTCAAATTCTATTGGTCACTATGACTCTAAACTAAAATTGAATTACATCCCCCATCAAGCTTTTCCTTACACCTAAGTCCTCTTCCATCTAACCCTTCTTTTCTTTTCATTCAAGTCCCTCTAACTAATTAACCTACTTCTAATGCAAGTTTACATCCTTCTAGATGCTTCAAACACATACAAGAACCTTAATTCAGCTAGCACAATTAATTACATCATTGGGAGAGGCGGATGTTACAAACTACACTAAACACTACACAACATACTACACAATACACAATACACTACACAACATACAACCCACACACACACCACAACACTATAAACTACACACCCACTACACAATACACTACACAACTACACACTACACAATCTACTACACAGAAACTACATAACACCACTACACACTACACAACATCTACACACTACCCTAAACACAAACTACACACTACAACGCACTACACGCTACACTTCACTATACAATTACTACACACTACACATTATACAATACACTACACACTACAACATACTACACACTACACTACATAATATACAACACTACACTACATAATAACAACACACTACACACTACAAACTACACTTCACACTACACACTAACTACACACCAAATACTATACTATACACTACACTAGACACTAACTACACACTATACACTATACTACAAACTACACTTCACACTACACATTATACTACACACTCACACCACTACCTACACACTATACAACACAACATCTACACACACTACACTATACAACAACTACACACACACTACACACTACACAACAAACTACATACTACACACACTACCTACACAACAACACTGCACATTACACCACACACAACATACAACACACCTACACACTACACAACAAACTACACACAAAACAACATACTACACACTACAATACACACTCACTACACATCACTACACATTCACTACACACTACCACTGACTACACAACAAATTATACACTACACTACACACTCCTGCACACTACACACACACTATACTACATAGTATACTACACCTATACTACACAACACAACTATACACTACACTACAAACTACAACTACACAACACACTACACACACTACACACTTACTACACAGTAACGCCAATACACATTACACACTCACTACACCTACACTCCACTACACACAACACAACACACTACACTACACACACAACATACTACACACTACACCTACTACACAACTTCTACACACTACACAACATACTACACATTACACACTATAAAACATACTACCACTACACTACACAACACACTACAATACACTTCACAACACACTGAATACACACTAAACACAATACATTAACTACACTACCAGTGCCTACCACTCATTACACAATACACACTACACACTACAAACATACTACACACTACACTACACAACATATTACACACTACACACTTACTACACACTACACATCACAATACACCACACTAAACTACACACTAAACTATACTACATACTACAGAGTACACTACACACTACACTACACAAAATACTACACAATACACAACAAACTCACTACACACAACACTACACACTCACTACACATTACACTACACTACACACTAACTACACTACATACTACACAGTACACTACACACAAAACTCCATTACATACTACCACACTACACATTATACTACATACTACTAGGGTGATCGCGGGTTGGTTTGGTTCGGATTTGAGGAAAAATTGGAACCAACCCAATCAAAGTTCGAGGGGTTGGGTTGGGTTAGGAAAACAAAAAAGAGTTTTGAACCCGAATCAACCCGCCAATGGCGGGTTGGGTTGGTTGGTCTGGGATCAACCCGTCAAGTTTATTATTTTTTTTGTACCTTTTTAATTTTCCTTTGAACTTTTAAATGATTACCTTCACCAAAAAGACTTATTTTTTTAGGAAAAAATCAAGAACTTGAAAAAAACTAAAATTGACATATTCAATATGAATAATTTGTATTTTTTTGCTTATGTATTAGTGATTTAATATTTTAATGTGTTGTAATTCTTTTTCTAATAATAATATATACGAGCGGGTTGGTTCGGGTTAGGCGGGTTCAAAATTTTCATATTCGCTAACCGAACCAATCAATGAGCGGTTTGAATTTTGGACCCGAACCAACCCGCCAATCCGAACCAATCCAACCTAAACTGGCGGGTTGGGTTGATTTTGGCGGGTTGACCCAAACCGCTGATCACCCCTACATACTACACTACACAATACACTACACACTCATTACACACTACACTGCACACTACACTACACTACACACTATACTACGCTACACACTACACACACACACTACACTATACTACACACTACTACCACTACACTACACAACAAACTTCACACTAAACATTACAGTACACAACAAACTACACACTACACAACAATACACACTGAAGACACACTACACACTATACATTAACTACACACTACACTACATACTGTCTACGCACTACACACTACAATACACACTCACTACACAACACAATAAATACACATTTAAAACTATACATTAACTACACACTGTCTACACAATACATTACACACTACACACTACAACGCACTACACACTACACTACAAATTAACTACACAGTGTCTACACACTCATTACACAACACACAACACAACATACAACAAACTACACTAAACAACAAACTACCACTACACACTACACATCACACTACCACTCAATACACTACACTACACACTAACTACATTACATCCTACACAGTACACTACACACTAAACAATACTACATACTACACAGTACACTACACACTATACTACACACTACACAACACAACATACTACACACTCAATCCACAATACACTACATACTACACTACAGACTCACTAGACTACACACTAAACACTATCCAATTACTACACACTCATTACAAACTCACTACACCTAACTACATAACTTACTACACACAACACTACACAACATACTACATACTACACACTACACTACATAACATACTACACACGACACACTACACAACATATTACACACTAATACCCATTCACTTCATACTACACACATATACACACTACACACTCCCTACAAACAACACAACATACTACACACTAGACACAACACACTACCCTCAAATTATACACTTACTACACACTACACTTCACACTACTCACTCACTACACATTGCACAATACACTACACACTATACCACACACACAGAACATACTACACACTACACTATACACATACAACATACTACACACTACCCTACACACTAAACTATATACTACTCAACATACTACAAATTACACACTACACTACATAATATACAACACATGCACACTACACTACAAACTACACTTCACACTACACACAGAACTGCACACTGCATACTACACTACACGTACACTACACACTCACTACACACTAACTACAAACAACACACACATACACACACTATACTACATAATACTACACACTTCACACTACATTACACACCCCTTCACACTAACTACAAAACTTACTACACACAACACACTACAACATACTACACACTACACTACACAATTACTATACATTACACAACAAACTACACTCTACACACTACACTACATAATATATTACACACTAAACAATATATTACACTACACACAAAACAACATACTACACTCTACAAACTACACTACATAATATATTACACACTAAACAATATATTACACACTACACACAAAACATAACTACACACTAGACACTACATATTACCCTCCAAATTACACCCTTACAACACACAAGACTTCTTCACACTCATTACATACTACACTACACACTAAACACTACACTACAGTATACACTATACTACGCTACACACTACCTACACTACACACTATACTACATAACATACTACACACTATACACATACTACACATTACACTATACAACACTACTCACCACACTACACACCCAAACTTCACAGTAATCACTACAATACACAACAACTACATACTGCACTACACTACACACTGAAGACACCACTACACACTATACATTAACTACACACTGTCTACACACTACACACTACAATACACACTCACTACACAACACAATGAATACACATTAAAAACTATACGTTAACGAAACACTGTCTACACAATACATTACACACTACACACTACAAACGCACTACACACTACATTACACATTAACTACACAGTGTCTACACACTCATTAAACAACACACAATACTACATACTACACAGTACACTACACACTCACTACAAATTACACATCACACTAAACTACACTACATCTTACGCAGTACAATACACACTAAACAATCTACATACTACACAGTACACTACACACTACACAACACAACATACTACACAATACACTACACACAAGACTACACACTACTCAACATACTACAAATTCCACACCACTACATAATATACAATACCACACACACTAAACTACAAACTACACTTCACACTACACTACTACTACACAACATACTACACACTATCTACATAATACTACACACTTCACACTACATTACAAACCCACTTCACACTACTACAAAACTTACTACAAACTATACAAACATACTACACACTACACTACCCTACAACTACACACTCAACTACACATTACCACACATTACACAACAAACTACACTCTACACACTACACTACATAATATACTACACACCCACTTCACACTAACTACAAACTTACTACACACAACACTACACACTATACACAAACTACACAGTACACTACACAATATACAACATACTACACAGTACTACATTACTACACACTACACAACAAACTACACTCTACACACTACACTACATAATATACTACACACTAAACAATATATTACAACACTACACACAAAACATCATACTACACACTAGACCTACACTACACACTAACTACACACTACACAAAAACTCAACACTACACTACACACTACACACATACTACACAGTACACACAACATACTACACACACTACACACTAACTATAGAACACTACCACTATACTACACACTACACACTACATTACACACTAACTTCACACTAACTACAAAACTTACTACACACAACACAACACTATACAATACTACACACTACACTACATACTATACAACATACTACAAAATAAACTACACAACAAACTACACCCCTACACACTACACTACATAATATTTACACACTACACAACATATTACACACTACACACAAAACAACTACTATACACACTAGACACTAACACTACCCTCCAAATTATACAGTTACTACACACTATACTTCACAATACTCTCTCACTACACACTGCACACTACCTACACAGCATAGTACACACTACAATACACTAACAACATACTACACACTACCCTACACACATTACTACGCACTACATGCAACACATCATACTACTAACTATACTGCACAATAAACAACATACTACACACTACACTTCACACTGAATACACACTACACTACACTACACACTACACAATTCACTACACACTACACTACACAATTACTACACACTACACACTAACTACACAACTTAATACACATTACACTACAACCTATACAACATACTACACACTACACTACACAACAACTACACTACACACTACACAATACCAATACACAACATACAACCCACTACAAACTACACACCCACTACACACTACACACTAACTACACACTACACAATATACTACACACTAGACACTACAGTACACTACACTACACCTACAACTACACACATAATACACACTACACTAAACACAACTACACACCACATTACAAACGCACTACAACACTACACATTACAAACCGCTCAAAAATAAAACCGACAAGGTCCACGCATTTTGAAAACCGATTATATTGGTTCGGATCAAGTTTTTGGCAAAATCGAACCAAAACCAAGCCTATGAACACCCCTACTACACACTCTACACATTACACAACATACTAACACACTACACTACATAATACAACAACTACACTACATAATAACACACTACACACTACACTACAAACTACACTGCACACTCACACCACACTAGACACTAACTACACACTTCACTACAACTACACTTCACACTACCATTATACTACACCACTACACACTACACTACACACTATACTACACAATATACTACACAGTACACTATACAACATACTACACACCACTACACACTACACAACATACTACACAACAAACTACATACTACAACACACTACACTACACAACAACTGCACATTACACCATACACTACATTACACAAATACAACACACTACACACTACAACAAACTACACACGAAACAACATACTACACACTACAATACACACTCACTACACACAGCACTACACATTCACTACACACTAACTACCCACTACACACAAGAAAACAACTACGCACTAGACACTACACCTACCCACCAAACTACGCACTACACACTAAACTACACAACAAACTATACACTACCTACAAACTACACACTTAACAATATACTACACACTACACACTATACTACACAACGTATTACACACTACACACTTACTACACAGTACATTTCACACTACACATTACACACCACTACACAGTACACTACACACTAACTACACTACATACTACACAGTACACTACACACTATCTTACACACACACACACTACACTAACAATAACAACATACTACACACTACACTACAATATACAACATACCATACACTACACAACATACTACACTTACACACTATAAAACATACACACTAGACTACACGACAATCTTCACACTACACAACCAAACTAAACAATACACTTCACAACACACTGATACACACTAAACACATACATTAACTACACTACACAGTGTCTACACACTCATTATACAATACAAACTACACAACATACTACCACTACAAACATACTACACACTACACTACACAACATACTACCACTACACACTTACTACACACTACACATCACAATACACACCACGACAACTACCTTACACACTAAACTACACTACATACTACACAGTACACTACACACTATACTACACACTACACTACCTACTACTACACAATACACTACACACTAACTACACACTACACAACATTCTACACAATACACAATACACTACACAACCATACAACCCACTACACACAACACTACAAACTACACACCCACTACAACTACACACTACTACACACTACAAATATACTACACACTAGACACTACAGACACCACTCACTACACACTACACTACACACTACTACAAACTACCAATAACTAAACCAAACTACCAACACACACACAAACGTACTACAACACTACACATTAACGATACAATTACTACCCCACCATTATACACTACACTACACACTAGTTACACACTGCACACATACTACACACTACACTACATAATATACAACCACTACACTACATAATATACAACCACTACACACTACAAACTACACACCAAATACTAACTACACACTACACTAGACACTAACTACACACACACTATACTACAAACTACCACTTCACACTACACACTACTATACACTATACTACACAACATACTACACACTACACTATACCACATACTACACACTACACTACACACGAAACATTCTACACAACACAACTACATACTACAACACACTACACAACAAACTACACACGAAACAACATACTACACCTACAATACACACTCACTACAAACAGCACTACACATTCACTACACACTACACACACTACACACTGACTACACCTACACCCAAACAAAACAAACTACGCATTAGACACTCAGACTACCCACCAAACTACAACTACACAAATACTACACACTACACCTAAACTACACAACAAACATACACTACTACAAACTACACACTAACAACATACTATGACTACACACTACTACCTACATAATATCAAAGCACTACACACTACTACAAACTACACTTCACCACCCACTACACTACAAACTACACTTCACACTACACACTCACTACCACCAACTATACTACACACTACACTAGACACTAACTACACACTACACACTATACTACAAACTACACTTCACACTAACATTATCTACACACTACACTATACACTATACTACACAACATACTACACACTACACTATACAACATACTACACACTACGAAACATTCTACACAAACAACTACATACTACAACACACTACACACAAACTACACACGAAACAGCATACTCACACTACAATACACACTCACTACACACAGCACTCACATTCACTACACACTACAACTACACACTGACTACACACTACACACACCAAAACAAACTACGCATTAGACACTATAGACTACCCACCAAACTACAAACTACACAAATACTACACACTACACTAAACTACACAACAAACTATACACTACACAACAAACTACACACTTAACAACATACTATAGACTACACACTACACTACACTACACAACATACTACACAGTACACTTCACACTACACATTACACACCACTACACACTACACTACACACTAACTACACACACTACTACACAGTACACTACACACTATCTTACACACACACTACACACAGCCCACTACACGTACACTAGACACTATACACATACACACTAACTACAATACACATACTACACCACAACATACTACACATTACACTAAAACATACTACACACTACCACACACTACACAACAACTAACACATACTTCACAACACACTGATATACACTAAACACACATTAACTATACTACACAGTGTCTACACACTTATTATACAATACAAACTACACAACATACTACACACTACACACTACACTAACAACATACTACACACTACACACACAAACACACAACACACTACAAACTACTACCATAAACTACACTAAACTACACATACTACTACACTACTACACTACACTACACAACATCTACACAATACCTACACACTAAACTACACTACATACTACACGGTACACTACACACAAAACTCATTACATACTACACATTATACACATACTACACTACAAACATACTACACAATACACTACACACTCATTACACACTACTAACACACTACACTACACACCACTACACTGCACTACACACTATACTTCACAACATACACACTATACAACAAACTACACATTACCGACAACATACTGCTCACTACACTACACAACAAACTTCACACTAAACACTACAGTACACAACAACTACACACTACACTACACTACACACTGAAGACACACTATACATTAACTACAAACTACACTACACACTGTATACATACTACACTCTATAATAAACTCAGTACACAACAAACTGAATACACATTTCAAACTATACATTAACTACACACTGTCTAACATACATACAAACTACACACTACAACGCACTACACACTAGACAACACATTACTACACTACACAGTGTCTACACACTGATTACAAACAACCCACTACACTACACAACAACTAGACACTACACACTACAAATCACACACACTCACTACAAACTACACTACACACTAAACTACATTACATCCTACATAGGACACTACACACTAACAATACTACTACACATAGTACACTACACACTACACTACACAACATACTACACAATACACTACACAATCAATACACTACCTACGGCCTCACTAGACTACATTCTAAACACTATACAATTACTACACACTACATACACACTCACTACACAACTAACTACACAACTTACTACACACACACTACACAACATACTACAAATTACACTACACAATTACTACACACTATACACTACACTACATAACATACTACACACTAAACACTCACTACACACACAACATATTACACACTACAATAACCATTCTACACACTACACAACTATTACACACTACACACTCCCTACAAACAACACAACATAATACACACTAGACACAACACACTACCATCCAAATTACACACTTACTACACACTACACTTCACAATACTCACTCACTAAACACTGCACACTACATTACACGACATTATACACACTACACTAAACACTACACTACAAAACATAGTACACACTACACTACACACTATACACATACTACACAATACCCTACACAATTACTACACACTACACTACACTACACACTACACAACATATTACAAATTACACCCTACACTACATAATATCAACACACTACCACTACAAACTACCTTCACACTACCACAGACTACACTACACTATACTACACAGTACACTACACACTCACTACACACTACACAACATACTACAGACTATACTACATAATCTACTACACTACACACTACTTAACACACCCACTTCACACTAACTACAAAACTTACTACACACAACACTACACACTACACTATACAATATACAACATACTACACCACAACTACTTAATTACTACACATTACACACAAACTACTCTCTACACACTACACTACATAATATACTACACACACACAACATATGCACACTACACACAAAATAACATACTACACACTAGACACTACACACTACCCTCCAAATTATATACTTACTACACACTAGACTTCACACTACTCTCTTACACACTCACACTACACTACACACTATACTACACGACATACTACACACTATAATGCACAATAGTACACACTACACTACACACTATACAACATACTACACACTACCCTACACAATTACTACACTAACACTACACAACATAGTACACAACTACACTACATAATATACAACACACTACACAACAACTAAACTACACACTACATACTATATTACACACTACCTACACACGAACTAAACACTACACAAAAAACTCAACACTACACTACACACTACAAACACAAAATACTAACATACACTACACAACAAACTACACACTACACACTAACTACACAACATACTACACACTATACTACACACTCACTACACACTAAACACAAACTACACACTACAAACGAACTACACAATACACACTACATTACACACTCACTTCACACTAACTACAAAACTTACTACACACAACACTACACACTATACAACATACTACACACTACACTACACAATACTACAACATACTACACACTAAACTACACAATTACTACACACTACACTACATAATATATTACACACTACACACAAAACAACATACTACACACTAGACACTAAACACTACCCTCCAAATTACACACTTACTACACACTAGACTTCACACTACTCTCTTAATACACACTGCACACTACACTACACACTATACTACACGACATACTACACACTACACTACACAATATACTACACAACATTGTACACACTACAATACACACTATACAACATACTACACACTACACAACATACTACACGCTACACTACACAATAAACAACATACTACACACTACATACCAAAATAACTACTACACACTACACACTTCACTACACACTAAATACATACTACACATTCACTACACCACTACACTACACAATTCCTACACACTACACTACACTACACACTAACTACACAACCATTATACACCACTACATACACAATATTCAACATATACAACTACACTACACACTACACAACATTCTACACCCTACACAATACACTACACAACATACAACCACTACACACTACACACTAACTATACACTACCCAATATACTACACCTAGACACTACAGTACACACTCACTACACACTACAAACTACACAACATCCTAACACTACACTACAAATACACACTCACTTCACATTACCACACTACGCTACACACTCACTATACACTACACACTCACTACACACTACAAAATTACACCCATCATAGATTAACCGATGTGGGACTTAAGAAAATCATAGAATAATCATTATAAAATCATGATTATCATAGCCACCTCTGGGCCACAAGTACGGCTTGTGGACCTCCAATGAGAGTCATTTTCGTTTCATTTTCTGCGTCTCTCTGTGAGCTTTCAACGGATCCTCACATTAACACAATCGGACTCCCCCATGCACGAATATTTAGTCCACGAACCCAATATCCAACATACTCCCATCGCACATGGTGGGAGGCCCTGACTATCCTTATCACAAAGGACTTCTCTATTTCTCTTTCTCTCGTCGTCTTCTTTCATACTCCATGTTAGTTGTGACCGCTTGGCACGATAGTGGAGGAGCCTTATACTAGAAGTCTGTTAGGGCCCAACTATAAGTGATGCTACACCCAAGTGTCTGATGATGTGACCACATGTCTCACTGAAAAATAGTGCCATGGTTCCCTAGACGTGTTCATATACATGGCTAGTCCAATCCCTCTAAGTCTACAATAAGACTTAGGACTTCATCCACCCTCATTTGCGATAGGTATCCACATCCATGAGAACCTTCAAAGGGATCACATAATGGTCGACCTCAGGATACTATCACACATGCCTATGTCAACACAATCTTCCTTTCAACCTCTTATCAGTTCAATAAAAAATAGTTGTTTTCCTGACAGTCTTCAATCGGGCCGTATTTTTTCCATAGCTTCTTGAAAAGATATCAAAGTAGCATGCACTACTTATCTCTTCATGACAGAGTCAAAGTGCATAAGGGTACCCTTTAAAAGGATTGGTGCATCCTTTTAGGGACTCACACAACATTGAAGCAGGAATTCATTCACATGCTTCCCTTGCGGTACTTAAGCACATGTGGTATGAAACGCCACGTTGTGGTGTTCTTGAGCGTTATGTCGATTTTGATCCTCAATTACTTACACCACACAGACCTTAGTCTGAAACTCACTTAGAATCTGACTTGAGTTTGCTACCACACTTCGCTCGCTTCACATAGCGCCAAGTGGATCACTCACGTTTGGCTCAGACATTATGAATAGCAGGGATTCATAATTCGATCATAAGACATCATCATCTAGCGGATCTCATCCTAATACACTTACTAGGACGACTTATCAATTCTCAGTGGTGTTTTCCGGTCTAACACTCGGCGCTTTTCAGCTACCTCTGGATATTCACACTATATCCCATTTTGGTGTTCAAGGAAAAAGCACCCAAGTCTCATCTTGGCCCACACCACTTGCATGTCCAAGGCGGTTGCTCGTGTGAGAGAGCCAACCTCCCAAGCCTGTACGTCATACTTTATATATTGTGTAATAAATACTTCTATTTCTTGATCCACACAAAATAAAGGTAAGCCTAGGCATCACACTTTACTTATGATCAAGAAATAGAGCTCTCACATAGCTTGTCTTCATGATATAAACTATGTTAAATCACTCTGGTTCTAAGCAATCCTGTGTATTTAAAACACTAGTTTTACGGCTTGTATCTCTATACAGCCAACCCACCACTGCGGGTTCGTGAGGGTATAGAGCCAATGCTCTATCACAGGTCATACTGTGAGAACCCTCTCTACGGTCACTTGATGCTTAGATTAACACGACCAGGGTAGTTAACTACTGTGTAACGATTTCTCATACAAAGTTGTGATATGTTCTCTTATGGTACTTAGGCTTTCTTTGGTGTAAACCATAGCTGTTTGACTTTATGAGATCATTGTCACTAGGTCAACAGCTCTGTCTTGTGACCTATAAGTGACATTAGATCTTCAAATCCAAACTGCCTTGTACGGTTTGATGATCATGCAATGAAACTCCATGTCCCTAGTGGACAGAGAAATGCATAATCCTTACTTGCCTCTCTTCAGAGGTGACAAATATGTTGTCGCAGAAAGAGATCTTCAGTGATGAAAGAAAACAGTCGTCACTAAAAGCTTCTTCAGTGGCGACAAAAGTTTGTCACAGAATGGTATCTTCAGTGACGAATAAATAATTTGTCACTAAAAGATCCTTCAGAGCTGACAAAAACGTGTTGTAGAAAGAGACCTTCAGTGACGAAAGAAAACAGTCGTCACAAAAAGGTTCTTCAGTGGCAAAAAAAATGTTGTCACAAAAAGACAACTTCAGTGGCGAATTATGAGACTTGCCACAGAAGAGGGGTTTTGGTGGCAACAAAAAGTCGCCACTGAAAGTGGTTTTTGGTGGCGACACACTACCACATTTAGTGTTATTTCGGTGACGAAAATTAATCTTCTTTGTTGGCGAAATTTGTCGTCACTGAAAGTACCTTCAGTGGCGACTACCAAAAGTCGTCACTATAGAGCTTCAATTGCAAGACATTCAGTGATGACATAACTGTCACCACTGAAGGGTTTCAGTGGCAACTTTTGGATTCTCAGTGGCGACAAAAGTCGCCACCGAAACCCTTATTTGTTGTAGTGATTTTTTAATTTCTTTTCATATTGTTTATTTTGATTATAGAACCTAAAAACAAAAATATAAAATACTATTTGACTAAGCTTTTTGAAAGTATATTGTGTTCCATAACTATTTTGAAGTTAGTGAATAAATTTTACTACATTTAGTGGCAACAAAAATGGTCTCCGCTAAAGACCCTTTGTGTGGCGACATTTTAGAGGTCGACACCAAATGTTTCTAGTGGCAACAAAATTGTCACCACTGAAAGACTATTATGACGACTTTCAATTTTGTTTAAGATTGAGTTAATTTTAATTACTATAGTTTAATATTATAAAAATATACTTAATAATATATTTGACATGATAGAGATATTATCAAAATAATAAAAACTTAGCTAATCATATTATAAAAGTATATAATGCATTTTAATTAAGTTCGTCGTAAAAATATTTTGTTCAAATTTAAATATGATACATTTAAATTAAGTTGTCATAAAAACAATTGGATAAACTCATAAAAAATATTTTGTTAAAATTTTTAATATATGCATTTTGTTATAAAGGTATATATAATGCATTTAAATTAATTCGCATAAAAACATTTTGTCAAAAGGCAAAAGTGCATTTTCCTGCCCCCAACGTTTGGGGGTCCTGTCATTTTTGCCTCTAACGGTTTTTTCGCTGTACAATTGTTACCCCTACGTTTTGCGTTCTGCCAATGTCACCCTTTTGGCTAACACCGTCATATTTTTAACGCTTTTTTACTGATGTGCATCCTATGTGGCTCAAAAATTTGATTGGACTTAATTTTTTTTCCACTTAAGACCTACCTCATCATTTTCCCCATCAATGTTTGCTTCTTTTCCCCTATCTCTCCTCCTCCTCCTTCCTCTCCTCTAAAGTACTCTCATGACAAGTTTCAGTTCCTCCACTTGCATCATTGTGCATATCGCCATCCAGTGCTTCTCTCCTTTACCTCTGCCACCGAATTGCGAATCTCAGAACCACCGACTTTCAACTATCCAATGCCTCTTTTCGGACCTTCCAGCTCCAACCGACTGGGTCTGGTATATTCTAGGCCAGAACTGACTGCAAATTCGACGATTTAGGCCATGGTGCCTGTGCCACAGTGACTGCAGCTCCGGCGGCATCGACTGTGGCGGCACAGGAGC